>JANHAO010011427.1:0-17003 GCA_026873985.1 Saraca asoca | reverse complement strand
TCATATTATAGCCAAGAGGGCAGTTTATCTCCATATACAGAGCAGATGCTTCCAAGATCAAAGCAAGGATTCATCATGTTTACCAAGTAATTCTAAACCTTAAACTATTGTTACATGCTATAGATTCGCTTACATATCTGACGTTTAATGTGTTGTTGAATTTCTTCTTGAGATTACGAAATTCTTTCAATATATATATATATATTAACTTTGGAATTAATATTTATCACCTATTTAATTAACTATTTTCATTAATTAAGTGACTTTTTATGAACTTTTAAAACAAAAACTTTACTATTTTAATATATTGATTTATCACATCATTTTTTACGTTTATTTTTAATCCATTTTCATGTATTTAATTGAAATTTTATATTTCTAATAAATTTGGATTAATTATATATGACAATTAATGTCAGAAATCAACATCCAAATATATATTTAAAAAAAATATATTTGAATAAAATAATTAATTAAATGCACAGTGGATATTAATTTTAATATTTTGTATAAGGTTTGAATATATTTTTAATTCTTTAATTTTATTGAAAGTTACAATTTCGTCCCTTTTTTTTTTTAATTTAAGTAATGTTACCATTTCTCAAATTTAAAGATTGCAATTAGTTTTTTCTGTTTAGTCTCCATCTAGAAAAAAAAAAAAGAACTTAATTACTTAATGAATACTCATGTGACAACTGTGTTGGTTATGTTAATATAAGCTGAATTACTTCTCATCATTGTATCTAATTTTTTCTTATAAAGAGACATTACATTTGCTTCCATTTACCAGCATCAGTGCATAACTAGACTATTTATGCAAGTAGAAGTCACCATTCTCTAATTCATGTATCCAAACAGCAATGCTACTTATTTTCTTTATTGCAAACATTTCTGGCATCCCGATATATTATGATGCCAAATGCATTCTGGCTGTGAAGAGTTTTTGAACCTTCTTAAAATTTTGCTCAAGAAGAATTCAAGATTCGTTATATAATTTTGCTGAAGAAGAGTCCAGGGTTTGTTGTTACTTGCCATTGCTTCTAGGGAACTCTCTGCAATTCTTCTGGAATGGTTAGCAAATTGTGTTGAAGAAATCTAGTTTCAAGATAAAATGATTAGAGTTTAATTTTTGGATTTATTGATCACCTCACATGTTAATTTTCCCTATTCAAATTATGATCACATAAATAAAACACGTGTCACGTAAATATTATGTCAATTAAATAGGTATTTATTTAGTAAATTTTATCTTTTTTCAAAATGAAAGTTGAACTGAAAGAACTAATTGTAATTTTAAAAAAAAGATAAAAAGTAACATTAATATGATATATATAGAATAGATGTTATGTTCCCGATCATTCTTTATTGTAAGGTTTAACTAATTCATTCCTGATCTAATATAGAAGATGTAATTCTTTAAATTTAGGCACGAAAAATAATATTAAAAACAATATATTTGACATGGAGATTAAGTGAAAGACTGAAACACGATCTTTAGTTCTGTATAGGATATTGTCAAGGGAGGTTGTTAAATTTCTTAGTGTCATCAACAAAATATAACATTTTTGTTATGATAAAATCACTAGATACAAACGTCATGGTCCATAGAACAACACAACAAAAATAAAACATACCCAAAGAGAAAAAAACCTTAACGACCCAACAAATTGGAAAATGGCAAACTTACAAACAACAAAGTATATCCGAGTGACGGGGGCTTGAGAGAGCCAACTTATAGTGGCACATTCCTTTCTTGCATTGCATCTTCAGATGTCACTTTAGGCCGGAGAATAGACATAATCTGTTGGATTTTCGTGGCTTTCATAATCCACATTTCTCTCTTCATCCCATCGCTATTTCTCAATAGTTATTGGAAACTTTACTATTAATCTGGATAATGGTGAAATTTTTTTTTTTTAATAACATAGAGGTATACTTGAAAGTAGTAATCTCAATTTTATTTAATAATGGTGAAGAATATAGGAGTGTCAAGGTTGTAACCCACAATTATATTAAAATGTCAACAGAGGAAGAAATTATGGTAGTTTGACCCTAAAACAACTGAATAAAGGGCCCTAAAATTATTTGTTAGAGACACAGTACTATGGAATCATATATTTTTTGAAATTTTAACATTTTTAAAAATATAATTATCGAAAATATTATATTATCATCTCTGGTTTAATTAAAAGAATTCTTAAAAATGTTATAATATTGTGTATTAATTAATTCCTATATTTTGAAAAATATTATTAGAATATCAAAAAATATTCTCATTGAAAATTAAGTGGTCAACATAAAAAAATTAACCAATCAATTGTAGTGAGTGGTGATAGGCATGATTAATAGCAATAGATAATAGTAAATAGTGGTCAATGACAGTAGATAATGATAAATACTAATAAATAATAATAGGTAGCGGTTAACAGTAGTGGTCAGTGAGTGGTGATCAATAGCGATGGACTATAGTGAGTGGTGGGTGGTAATAGGCATGGTCAATGACAATGAATAGTGGTTAACGATAATAAGTGGTAGTGAACAATGGTCAATAATAATAGATAGTAGTCAAGATAAACAACGATAGGTGATAGTAGACAATAGTGCACAATGATGGATAGTGGTGAACATTGGCCAATAACGGTGAGTATGATGGATTGAAGTAATTGATAAAGTTTTAATAAAAAGATAAATAAAACAATTCTTTTATATAACTAAAACATTTTCATAAAACATAAAAAATACCTGCCCCTTCATGGAAATATTTTGTAGGAATGTTAGGTTAAAAAATTCTCAGATAAATTTTTCTTAACTTTGAACCAGTTATATGTGAAAATCAGTTCGTCTTGGACAGACGTGCAAGAAGCCCAAGAACGACAAAAGGATCGATCAGAAGAACTGTCCGGATTGTTATGCCTTTAATTTGCGTCACGAATATGACCCTTGGTTCGAACTCAAACCCGACAAAGGGAGTTCAAGATCTCTATCTTGATAATGTGCATGATCTCGGACTATGCGATCTGGTCAGCGAATTGCGGGTAGCGACGTGAAGCTCGTCAGACAGAATACCAGGTCATGTCTTGCCCCAATAGACAAATGGCGTTTTACTTGCAGAAGACGGCTTGCAGCAGCCGAAAGTAGAAGATTTGGCCTGTAAATTCTATCTTGTACAATAAATGACTGATGTAATAGATTTACGGCATATGCAATTATCATTGTAACCTCCTTCTCTCTATAAATATGAAGAAGGAGCCCCTCTGTAGGGGGGATAGAGATTACATACTGATACTCTGCCAAAACGAAGATAAAATACTGTAGGAATATTGTCTCAATAACACATTACTGTGGACGTAGGATCCAGTGTTGTCTAGATTTGACCAAATCACGTTAAACTGGTGCCCCCTTCTTCTCTGCTCTTCCCTTCATTTCTATCTGTTTTGCTGCTCTATTTTACCCGAACCAATCGAAGGCCAGAGATCTCATAAGAATCTCCCTCGTTGGCTGGAGTTTGGACTTTTACCAAAATCCGATGTCAACAGAATCATACATGGAAATTTAATATTCTCTTAAAATATTTTCATAAATGTAATAAAGATTCTGTGAATCAAATTCAACTAGAAGATTTTGGTATTATTCTCCCAATTGAAAACTCAAACTCATATGAACACATTAAATCCTACATGCAATGTCCATTCTTCAATCATATTATTACATAAAATGAACATGCACTTAGTGAAAAGCATGCACCATCATGCGTAGGTGTATATTAAAATTAAATTTGTGGCCTCGATAGATTTTTAGTCTTTTTAATATATAAACTGATAATATTTGATCTCTTTTAAATAAATTATTTTATTTTTGATCTTTTAATATACAAATTAAGTTAAATTAGATCTAAATTGATAATTGTTATTAAATTTAAGTTAAAAAATCATAATTAGTACACAAATCTTCAACAAACCCTAAGCTGGAAAAAATCACAATGAAAAAATTAGTAAAATTGACTTTTTAAGTAAAAAATGTATAAATCACATGATTCATCTTAAGCAAAAAAAAAAAAAAGATCATTAAATTATATAACTAACTAATTTCTCTATTAATAGTTATCAATTTGGGGTTTTGTAAAAATTTTATATATTAATTAAGATTTTCAGTCTTCAATTTGATTAACATTATTGATATGAATCCAATGTAATCTAATTTATATATTATAATGATGAATTGAGGAGATCAAAATTAAATTTAAATCTTTCTGAGAGATTTCTTTAAAGTGGATTAAAATTTAAAATGGAATTATGGGTTTTATTTCTAATTCACTTGGGCTGAATGGGATCTATACTACTTGGGTTTTTTTAAATCCGATCATGGCCCAACCCGCATGAAATCATAAACCCTAGTTTGTTCTCTCTTATGTATAAGGTCCAAATACAGCAAGCGGGAGTGAGAGTAAAACCAGCAATAGCCTAGCTTCGAGCTTGTGTGCAAGGGAAAATGGTGTCGGGATCAGGGATCTGTGCGAAGAGAGTGGTCATCGATGCACGCCACCACATGCTGGGTAGGCTTGCTTCCATCGTAGCGAAGGAGCTTCTGAATGGCCAGAAGGTAGTTTTGGTGAGATGCGAAGAGATTTGCATCTCTGGTGGTCTGGTTCGTCAGAAGATGAAATACTTGAGGTTCCTTCGAAAACGCATGAACACCAAGCCTTCTCATGGTCCAATCCATTTCCGAGCCCCGTCTAAGATTTTCTGGCGCACTGTCCGTGGGTTAGTCATTTCAGTCGTTCAACATTTTGATACCTTTCCAATCATTTGTTTCTCTAGGTCTTGTTGATATTGGTGACGGTGACCGAGCATTGGTGATAGTTGATACCCAATATGGATAATGCAATTCTCAAATAGAAAGAGAACTCCGTAATTCATTAATAAACAAAGCAGGATATCAGAAAAAGCCTATAAACAACCTAAATTCTACCTTAATCTCTACTCTTTAATCATTATTTATGCTCCTAGTAAGGTAGGTAAAAAGAAGTTTGGCCCTTTTGCTTTTTTCACTAGTCGAAACAAACGGTGAAATGTTTGATAAATTTTGGTGAAACCAATGGTGAACTGCTTGATCGCGTATTCAGTTTGAATGTAGTACGACATTAATTGATGTAAATATGATTGTATAAATATTGTGATGACTATCTGTAAATGTTAATCTAAGTCTGAAATTGGTGAAAATTTTCTTGGGCTTGTTGTGGTATTCGTAAGTACCTGTTCGAAGCACTTTACTCATCAGTGGAATCTGTGATGATTTAAAGCTCGAAAGGACTGATTGAATACTCCCAATTCCTGGTTTATCGACGACCTTCAGGAATTATTGCCTTGTTTCTGTCAGGGAAATATAATTATTTATTGTATTTATCTAAAATTTGCTTTCTCAGTTTTTTGTACCTAATTTCTTATGTTTTTCTTTGTTTAGAATGATACCACACAAGACAAAGCGAGGGGCAGCTGCACTTGCACGATTGAAGGTATTTGAGGGCATACCTCCTCCATTTGACAAGATGAAGAGGATGGTTGTCCCTGACGCTCTTAAGTAAGTTATACCTATTTGGACCTTTTTGAATTGTTGTATTTTATGTTTCAGTGTTCATATTATTATTTTTAAATTGATCTTTAATGACTTCGATCTATTTGATCAGGGTTTTGAGACTTCAGAAAGGACACAAGCACTGCTTGCTAGGAAGGCTGTCATCTGAGGTTGGGTGGAACTACTATGATACCATCAGGGTATGTCGATACTTCCCTACCATATTTATTGATATTTTTTCCTTGTAGAAGAGTGCACAATTTTGAGTTCTGCATTGTCTACAAAGTGTCAATAGATTGCTTATGTAATCTCATCAATACCTGTTGCACTGATGTTACTTAACATATATGTTTTAGATGTAATCAACTTTGAGTTATGAATTTGGTTATTCAAGAAATTAGTGTAAGTTCTGCTGAGTACAAATTAGCATCCACTTTAAATTGCACATTTGTGTTATGTCTTGCACTTTGGAATGCATATATAACAGGTCACGTTTTACATGTGTTGCCAACTGCATGCAGAAAGTGTCAAATCTCTTTGTTGGGAGAGGGCTGAATTGATTGAATTTTAAATGGATGACCATGCACAAAACTAGGTTTTCTTGTTGCAGTAGTTGGATTCTGAGTCTGAGACTTGTATGCTGATTTATTGTGGTGTTTAATAATTGTCTTGTGAGGAATTTGGTTCAATTTCTATGTGAAGTACTAGAGGTGGAAAGAAGTCTGTGTGTGTGTGTGTGTGTGTGTCCGCATAAATATATATGTGTTATTACTATATTCCATCAGATATCTAATTTCTCATTGAATTCTTGCCATTTTCTGTAAAATGTTTTCTCTAATTTTGTTGTATGTTCTGCAAGAGGTGGGGAACTGTTCAGAGGTAGGTAGTTTCTACTGTTACTAGACGATACACAAAAGAAAGCATGTCTGATCAATAAGATGGATCAAAGTTGGATGGCATAGTCAAGTTTACTTTACCCAACTTGTTTATTGATTTACTAAGCTATATGCCTTTATAAATATTCTTTTCTTTAATCCTAAATGGCAAATTATGTTTCTGCAAATAATGATGTTATGTATAACGAGTTTATACTTTCTGACAAAAGAAAACCGAAAAAGTGGCTTATGCTGATGTGTCTGATTGTTTGTTTGGTCCCAGGAGTTGGAGAAGAAGAGAAAAGAGAGAGCACAATTGGCCTATGAGAAGAAGAAGCAGCTTGTTAAATTACGATCAAAGGCAGAGAAGATTGCAGATGAGAAGCTTGGTTCCCAACTGGAGATCCTTGCTTCAGTTAAGTACTGAACTTTATTATCTTGTTAGTATTATGAAAAATTTTGTTGGGGAAGTACATGGTACACCAAATTTAACTTTCTGCCAGTTTTTTATTACTTGCATACTTGGACCCAGAGTCTGATAATCTCATGTTGGAGGTGTTTTATTTATTTGTACGGTATAGAATTTTTTTTTTTACGGCATCTAGATATGCCATTTCCTTCAAATGAGCTGCTAATGGTTTTGCAGTTTCTGGGCATTTTTTTTTAATTATCTGTTTAATTTAAATGTTACTTTTCTGACCTTGTTTTGAACTTTATAGGGATTATCTAGAACGTTTGTAGTACATTTAAGAGGTGGTTCTTTTTGGCAAGGGTGATAAAAGGTTATCTGTTTACATATTAATTACAATTTTGTCACATATAGCTGGTAGGGTGGCCTCAATTGAGCCAAATTTTAGATTAATTGGAAATTGTGCGCGAGATGAAAATGGAAGGGGAAGGAGTTACTTGGGTTAGTAGTAGTGACCCTATAATTTGCACACGAGTAGTAAGGCAATTGAACTCCAGTAAACTTATTCCAATAGATCGGAGCTTTCAAAGCATGCATCAATTTACAGCTGAACTTCAAATTGTTATGACCTGTGAGCTTCACTTTTTGTTTGTATGTATTCCAAGCACGCAATTCTTACGTTCATATGTAATGCTTCGACCTTGCCCGACATAGACAGTGGAAACAGATTGATACATTGTAACGGGACGTTTGCTTTCACAAAATCTGTACAGGGGACTCGCCACTAGTTTGGGTGCACTCTCTGTCTATCGTTTGGTTAAGAACAATGTGCTAGGCATTGTCCTGCTCAGGAATCTCAAAAAATTGAAATTTACAACAAAAATAATGCTTTGCAATGGATTAGTATAGGGGTTCAGAATGTGAAGATAAGAATGGCATAAATATTCAACTTGGAAATTTAGTGCAGTGGCTTTTTCTCTTTCTTGATAATTTTATCAAAACTTAAGAGTAGATGGCAGTTATATTCTCTGAAAGTAATTGTGAGCAAGAATTATTATTATTATTATTATTATTAAACAATGGTCAAAGTCATATTGAGATTGATTTTTTTTTCTTTTTTACAATTGAAGTGACAAATTACTAAACATATTCACAATATTCTGAATATTCTGAATTCGAATTCAGAATAAAGGGAGAAAGTCTTGAGGACAATATTAGTGCTTCTGCACCTCGAAGGGCACCTGCATATTGAGGTTGATTTAGCAAAATTGCCATAAATATAAAATAAGCTTGGATAAAAAAAAAGGAAAATCATACTCAAATTTTGGAGTCATGCTAATTTTAAGAGAGATTGGGATCAAGTGGCACCAACATAATTTTCATCATTGTATAAATTTTTATACAATAAATTTCTGAATAGTAAACTGTTAGATTTCAAATATTAATTATGTAGATCATATTTGTAAAATTTCATATTAATTAATATTATTTGATATCCTATCAATATAATATAAAATTAAAATAAAATATAGTTTTTAAATATGTAAAAAGTTAAGTATTTAATTATACATATATTGTTAGTTTTTTTTTTTTTTTATAATTTGATATGCAACTATACATTCCATAAAAAGTTATGTTAAAATTTTTAAATATAGTTTTTATAATAAAGTGGTTGGATTGCAAATTTACATTCCATAAAAAGTTATGTTATGCAACGTATTTGAAATTAGTATTCATTGATCTCTGTCCATTTTAAAAATCCCAAACAAAAAGTACTCGCTTTCTATTTTGTAAAATTATTTGTAAGATTTAAAGAAATTTTATTTGTTATAATTTTATTAAATTTATAATTTAATTATTATAATTATATTTTGTATAACTATATCATAAAATTTAAAATCGTTTATAATAAAATCCTCGACGAGGCTGGTGTTAAATCCTATTCAATTGCCAGATTCATCCATGTCTATTACTTTTGTTAAATCACCAAAATACATTTATTTTCATAAATTATTATATAAAAAAAACATTTGATATTAGCATCTGAAAAGATGGAAGGAATGACATGTTTCAATTGCCAATCGGAAAATGAAAATATTCTAACAAAAAACCCAATGGTGACTTATTTCAAATCACATTATTTTTAAAGTGGAAAAAAACCTTAATAACAATAACGCTGAAATAAAAAAGATAACTAAATTTAAGAACTAGCTTCGAATTTTTATCAGGGTTTATTTATTCAAGGCATTTGATGTTTTTTATTAATAATTTCAAGAAAAAAAATCCATCATTTTATATCTTGTTAACACATGAATTCTTTTCCTTCTTCTAAAGAAAATAATAAAGATAAATATTTTTTATATGAAAATAATGGTTAATAAATGTATTTTAATGGAGTTAAAATGATAATTTATCAAAGATAAAATGTCAACATATAAATTTAACAGGACATAGAATTTTATTAGTTAGATTTAATATTTATTCATGATGAAGACATAAGGATAAATAATTTTAAAATTTAAAATGTAATTATATAAAATAACATTATAAAAACTAAATTATAAGTTAAAAAGAAAAAGTTTCGGAATAAGATTGGTTACTTTGTTCCAAAGGCAAGATATGTCATCGTTTTCCTTGAGAACTTATAATGATATTTATCAATTATTTAATCACTTAAAATTGATAGTAATAAAATTTGAATCTATAACATAAATAACTGCAAACAACAGGATCAATCCAAAAGGTTGTCTTATTTATTTCTTGATCATATTAATTAATTTTCTTACATAACCCTCATACAAAATAATTTTAACCATTATTGTCTTTGCTAGCCAATTATAAATAAACATTGAGTGAAACTTATGTATTTATTATATATGTGTGCTTAGCATAAAATGCTTCAATGAGCACATTCAAAACACTTATGCAAAGTAACTCATTTAACTATACTTAGGTAAAGCTTCAATGAACACATTCAAAAATGGAAATTATTTCTTTCAAATAGACCAACTTTTGAGCAAAAAGATAAACAACGAAGCATAAAATGCTCAACAAAATTCAACCAAAAAAAAAATAGAACATCTCATAACCTCATTCATTAACAAAAGCAAAAATAGATAATAAAAAATAAATGGTTGAAAAATAAATTGAGTAGGGATAGAGAGATTTAAACTTAAAATTTATAGTGGTTCCCCCTTGAAAAATGATCTTCAAAGCATACATCCACTTTCAAGCCCTTAACCAAGCTTAAATTTACTCGAATATTAGTCCTTCCAAGTTTAAACAGACATAAGGAGAAGCCTTTTACAATAATTGTTCAACCACAATTAAAATTCCTTTTGAGAAGCTCAATCACTCACTCAGAAATAGAAAACAAAGAGCTCAACCACTCTTTTAACCCTAAAAAAGAATACCCCTAGGAAACTCAATAGTATTTGAAAGATATGATAGAAAATTTAAATAACTCTATACTTTGGATTTACAAATTGAAGTTCAATAGATAAAAAATCAATCTGTTGACGGTGGATTTTGGTTCTGGCCCAAACTCCAGTCAACAGGAAGGATTCTTATAGACTCAAACTATTTTCGGTTGATAAAGATTGAGAACAGAGGAGGAGAATAGAGGAAAAGTAGTAAGAACGCAATGTTTTTTAACGTGGTTTGGCCAAAGTTGGACAGCACTGGCCCCTACGTCCACGATAGCATTTTATTTATCTGAGAAGAGTTTTACAGAGTTTTAGTATAACTGTTTCAGCCTAGCTTATTGTGGTCTCCCTCATCTTATTTATAGAGGATGGGGAGGTTACAAATGTAATTACACAGTTTGTATTTCTGTTACATCAAAATAAATGTACAAGACAGCCTAAACTACTACAAAAATATCTTCTGTAGATTGCTAGCTGACTTCTGATGTTTACTTTCTATGGGTGGGCCCGGGGTGCTATTTCTTGTAGTCTGATCCCATGCACCAAGTCTGAGAGGTCGTTGCTTCATGGTTTAGTTGGACGTGGTGCAATATTCACGAGATGGGACTTGATCGCTACTAACCTTCGATCAACAAGGACAATCTTCATGAGCTCGCTTATAACGAGCTATTGGCTATGCAAGCCGGGTCTTGTACCTTAGCAAGCTAGGACTTCTGTCTTGTTCTTATACTTGCCAATAATGGTCTTAGCGAGCTTGGCTCTTTTTTCATCCTAACTTAACTTGTTATCGGGCCTTTGTTAGCTCATTTCGTAAAACTGGAAAACAAAATTCAACAAAAAAAAAAATAGAACATCCCACAACTTCATTTATTAACAAGAGCAAAAATAGATAATAAAAAATAAATGGTTGAAAAATAAATTGAGTAGGGATAAAGAGATTCAAACTCAAGATTTATAGTGATTCCCCCTTGAAAAATGATCTTCAAAGCATACATTCACTTTCAAGCCCTTAACCAAGCTTAAATTTACTCGAATATCAATCCTTCCAAGTTTAAACAGGCATGAGGAGAAGCCTTTTACGATAATTGTTCAACCACAATCAAAATTCCTTTTGAGAAGCTCAATCACTCACTCAGAAATAGAAAACAAAGAGTTCAACCACTCTTTTAACCCTAAATAAGAATACCCATAAGAAACCCAATAGTATTTGAAAGACATGATAGAAAATTTAAATAACTTTAGAGTTTACATTTACAAATTAATCTAGCTCATATCAAACAATTTAGATAAAGAGTTGAAGCATGGATAAAAAAGAATGTTTGCCTCTTAAGAATTTATGTTTTACTGCTGAGAAATGTGTGAAATGAATATTTATAGCAAATGAAAACACACAATGATAAACTAGCCATTATGTGCAAAACTTGAACGTGCAATCATGATCGTGAATTTAAAATTTGAAGTTCGAGTAAAATCACAATCAAAATCGTGAGATTCTCTTTTAAAGGCTTTGATCTAAATCGTCAAAATGCAATGCAAAATGTGATTCTACTCACTTAAAGTTGCAAATCTTCGGTAAGTCTGGGAATACATATAATCATAATCGCAATTATAATCGCAAAAATAGAGTTTTGGATGATCAATTCAAATTGTAGAAAACTAGTTCAAATCTTGATTTGAATAGCAAGGCAAGAATGTTTGCCCTATTCTTGCAAGAATGATCGTGAAAACAGTTAAAAAATCTCGATTCAGATCGCAAGGCCTAGATAATGAATATAAACTTTTCCAAATCCATTTCAAACTAATTTAGCCATTTTAAACTTAATAAACCAATCCAAAAACATGGTTCCAAATTAAATGAATATGATAAAACATTTAAGAATAAGTTGGAATGTTTTTTGTGAAAATATTTCGAAAGTTTTTTTAGCAAAATCTTGAGGCAAACCTTGTAAAGGTAATTTAAAGAAATGAGCTAAATTCAAATAATCCAGTGCCTTTACATTTTATCTAAAACAAGAACTAAACAAGAATTTTATTAATTGAAACCAAGGCCAGCCAAGAAAATATGATAGAGCAAGTTAAGAATTTGTAAAACAAGATTCAAATCTAGATCATGAAAAATTCTATTTGAAAAGAAAGTCTAAGCCTAAAAAATAAGACTACATAAGGCAATTTTGAAATGTCCAAGCATTCAAAGTTTTAATCTTCTAAGTCTTCAAGACTTGAAACAACTCTTCTTTCTTGACTTTCTTTTAGAAATGAACAAGATAATAATTACCAAATTTTGATTCCAATGCTCACTCAATCTTCTTTGGACAATCCTGTAAAATAAATATAAACTTTACAATCCATATAGTTAGTCCAATTTAATTTATCATAATGCATGATTCAAATATATAACTAAAATAAATTAGTACAAGAGCATGCATTATAATTTTATCATATATGTTCTCTAACCATAGTATATCATTCCTATTAACACTTGTAAATAATATAACATTAAGGACATTGAATATGATATAGTACAAGGACATGCATTGCTATTTGAACATATATATTCACCATTTGCCATCATAAAAACTAATCATATAGAGCTTCATGGCTAACAATATCCTCTCTTTTAAATTATAAACCATTTTGATAAATGTTATTTTATTCTTTATGAAAATTATCTATTTCAAAAAAAATTATTTAATAAAGTTATCTACACTCGATTTTCTATCTAAGTTCATTAATAAATTTCCACTTGAATTATTTCTATGTATATTAAATAATTTATACATAAATAAATAATTATATTTATATAGAAATAAAATATTTATCAACACATGATTAATAATATCTATTATGATTTGATAGATAATGTTTATTTAAAAACTCTCACTCTTTAAATTTTCATATTATCTTTAAATATTAAATATTAAATTTAATATTTCATAGTTTCCTTTTTTAAAATTTTTATTACTTTTGAGTATTTATCATAATTTCAGTTGAAAATATTTCTAAAACAAAAAAATTCTGAAATATTTATTTTTTTAAATAATATATTAGTTATGACAATGTATGAATTTCTATTAATTAAATAATTAAATCTTCTAGCATAAAATAGTTAATTTAAATTTTTAGATAAAATAATTTATAAATAAATTCATTTGAGTATTAACATATTAAGAAAACAATTTTTAAAAGATGAAAAATTCAAATGACAAATTTAGCTAATTTGAAATATTAATATAACAACTTTATCAAATTAAAAGAAATATAATATTCATTCACAATTAACATGAATATAATTATATCAATTATATAGTCATCTAATTAGTAAAAATATGAAGATGGTTTGTCTATATTTAAATACATTATAATTGATAATCTAAAATGATATTACAAATTGCTATCAAATAAAATTAATTAAATCACAAAATACAAGCTAGTATATATATATATATATATATCATGTAAAAAGAATTTCATAAAAAGATATATCATTAATATATACATGTGTGTGAAATGTTTTAATACAAATAACTTTATTTGATAAAATCATATTTAATAAAAATAGTGATTTATTTTTAGAACTATAAATTTATCTCTTGTAGAATGATTGAGATTAAAATATGAATTTATGTGATATTTTAATTGGTTATGTGATCATAAATGACACTTTGATATTCACATCTTGATATCAAATCTAATAATCAGAATCCATATTTTTCACTCTTGCAATTATCACTCTTCTCACTACTTAAATAATGATTTTTTAATAACTTAAATAGATAAAAAGGGTCTAATCTAAAATTGAAGGTGTGCAATAATGTAATTTACTTTAAAATTTTGATTGAATAATATTAAATCAATTTAACCATTCACCTAAAAAAAAATACATATACTTAACCAAGAGTTAAGAAAATGACTGTGGGCAATTAACTTCTCCGCGGCCTTGTGAGCTGATATAATAAAGACTGCAACAACAGCCTTAAACCATTCAACAGAGCACAAGTGAGATTGTGTCCACCCTTATCCCTTATCCCTTGCTTGGTAGAGTGGGAAAAGGATGGAAAGGAAAATTTCAAAGGAAAATGAGAGTGAAAAATAGATTTTTCCTCTACTTGGTGGAGAAAGGAACCGTGGGCCCCATTGAAATTTTTTTCTACTTATATATGAGTGGAAAAGGAGTTGAAAAAAGTCCATCTACTTTCTACTATGCGATTTGCTTCTCCTATTATGCGAGCTGCTTCTCCTCTTTGTCAAACTGCTTCTCTACCTACCCATTAGTTTCTCTACTTGTTGCTATGCGAGCTACTTCTTCTCCTTGTCTATCTACTTCTTTGCTTGCCCAATTTGCTTCTCTACTTGCTATTGCTATTGTGCAAGTTGCTTCTCCTCCTCGCTGATCTACTTATCTGCTTGCCTAATTTGCTTCTTTGCTTGCTGCTATACAAGTTACTTCTCCCCCTCACTGATCTGCTTCTCTATTTGCTGTTGTGCGAGCTGTTTCTCCTCCTTATTCATCTGTTTCTCTGCTTGCTGTTTCTCAGTTTGCTGCTTCATCATTTTGGTCGCTGTTTCCTTACTCTGCATCTTTGCTTCCTCGTTCTGGTCCTTTCTTCATCCAAGTCGGAGCATCTCTAAGCAAGACAAGTTAGACCATGTAAGTCTGATGCAATAATGCCTATGTGATTGTTTGCTTTTGTTGATGGGATTTTGGTAATCGGTTAACGGAGGGTTTAAGAAATCGAGATGCTAGTCTATCGATCGATACGTGAAAATACGAAGTAAGATTTAAGTGAAGAGAGGAGAGAGTAAGAAAAAGTTTTTTCGTGGTTCAACCAAAGTTTGTATGACTCCTACGTCCATGATGAGTGTGATTCTTCTCCAATGGTGATTATAACAAAGGATACAAGAACTCTCTGTTACTTCCTATTCATTCTTCATTTTTCTTATGTTTTTTTTATCCATACCCCCTTTGGCCTTTTTCTCTCATTTTTCTATATGGGGGGAATTACAATAGATAATAATAGTTTATTCGTACAGAACCATGATTACATTTGTAGCAAGCATTAAATGCTAGGCGGTAAGTAATAAATACTGGACAAATAATTGTAGGACCTTTGGGGGCTATGGGCCGATAGAGTACTCAGGTTGTGTCTGTTAGTCACTTGGCCATTCCCCTGGGCACGGGGGTAGAGCTCGCCAGTGCCCTTGCCAGCCAAAGCTCATGCTTACGTGTCAGACGGCCTGCTGCAAGGTCTCTAGTGGCCTTGTCTTGGTTTGGGCCACGCCTTTCTCTTTCTGGGCCTCTATCCTCCTGGGTTTCTATTGACCTTTTTCGTTCATTTGAAGAATCCCCATAACATCAGCCCCCCAACTTGCAGCTTGTCTTACAAGCTGGGAGTTTTCGATGTTCCTTCTAAGAAAAAGATACTACCCCTGCAACTCGATCTACCCAATGATTGCTAGTGCTGATGGCTAACGGCATGAATCCCCCGATCTTCATGTAGCTTCAAAGGTGTTCGTACCCGCTTCGGATGCAATCAAGAGAGGAGTCTCCTCAATATGATCAAATTGGCTCTAATTTTTGGCATTACTCGCTGCCTTATTAGGACAATAGGATGAACTTGATCAAAAGGTAAGCCAAGTTTTGGAGGCGTAGCGCTTTTGTACCAGGTGTGCTGGAGCTAGTTGGTAGTGAGCTCTAGAGGCTTAGTACTTACGCATCAGGTGTGCCAGAGCTGCTAGGATGAGAGCTCTGGAGGCTTAGTGCTTAAGCACCAAGTGTGCCCAAGCTAGTTGGTAGCGAGCTCTAGAGGCTTAGTGCTTACGCACCTGGTGTGCCCGTGTTAATTGGTAGCGAGCTCTGGAGGCTTAGTGCTTACGCACCAGGTGTGCCCAAGCTAGTTGGTAGCGAGCTTTGGAGGCTTAGTGCTTATGCACCAGGTGTGCTCGAGCTAGTTGGTAGCGAGCTCTAGAGGCTTAATGCCTATGCACCAGGTGTACCCGAGTTGCTAGGATGAGAGACGAAGCGTCTTTGTTTGATTTTAAGGTTGTGAGTGGACAACAAGTCGTGCAGGGATCAGCTATGCAGTTTGCCCTTTCATTTTTTGCCAGGAATTCAAAAAGTTAGCTCTCTGCGTGTTTCTTCGATTTCTACGGCCGATGCTATGATTATTACGCTTAGTTGGCAGGCTTTAGCATTAAATGCTAATACGTGCTAGTCCATCGGATCATGGGTCAGTTGGAAGGCTTTTTCATCTAACGACGCGATTCATCCGATTTTTCAATCAAGTAACTCCCCCTCTTTAGTCAAATTCTTTTACCCTTGTCTCGTCCTTCCCTCTTACCCAGAGACCATTCACCATCCTCATCTGAAAAACCTTTGCCCTACGTTGTTGGCGTTGTTAGACCGATTTTGGTTGCAGCTTTTTCATTCTTGCTTGAGTTATTGGACCATCATCCAAAACATTAAGGTGAGTCTCTGCTTCTGTTTCGCCATTTTATTTTTGATTCGAGGGATTTTATGGGAGCTCTTGGTGTTTGTGGGAAAACGGTGATTCGAGTAGGTTTTTTGTCTATTCTATCGACGGTGGCTAGGGTTTTAGTGTTAGTTTGGGTGGGTTTCCTAGGCCAATTTGATTGAGTCTTATCGCATCTAGAACTATACATTCTGTGAATTGGATATAAAGGTTGAATGTTCATCTTATATTGCATTCATCGTGTATTGCATAC
>JANHAO010011426.1:0-16994 GCA_026873985.1 Saraca asoca | reverse complement strand
CAATATTAGTTTGTTTTGCAATAAAAGCTTATCTAAATCTTTTCTTTTCTTTTTACTTCTAATCTTCTCTCTTGCTACTTTTACTATTTGTTTCTATTTGGGTAGGTGTTTCCTTTCATGCAAAGAGCTCCTGAAAATCTTGTTCAATTTGATCTGGAGATTGAAAGGATGCTTCAAAGAAGGAGGAGCAATGTTAGATCGAGCATTGTTAGACCAGCTATGGAGGTAAATAACTTTGAGCTAAAGCCTTCATTCTATAGATGGTGCAGAAGAATCAATTTGGAGGATCTCCAATTGCAGACCCAAATCTACATCTATCAGTCTTTCTTGAATAATATGATACTCTAAAGATGAACAGAGTTTCTCCAAATGATATCTAGTTGAGGTTATTTCCCTTCTCTCTAAGGGACAAGGCTAGAGCATGGTTACACTCTCTGCCATCTAGATCTATTACTCATTGTAGTAGCTATCACAAGCCTTTCTGGCTAAATTCTTTCCTCCAAGGTAGATGCTTTCTTCCAGTAGTTAGACAAGCTAAGCATGAATGCAGTAGGCTCTTCAAGAGTTTCATGTAGAATTTGTGGATGCATTGGCCATATTGCTACTGAATGCCAATTATGGAATTCTTCTTTTCAAGGTAGTGAGCAAGTAAACCTAGTTAATAATTTTGCCCGGCCAAACAACCCTTTCTTCAATGCATACAACTTAGGTCGGAGGAATCATCCAAACTTCTCTTACCATCAAAATTCAAACCTAGCCCCTTAGAAAAATTTCAACAACCCCCTGGTTTTCAACCTCAAAGATCATCTAATCCTCTACTCCCACCAAAATCAAACCTGGAGATAGTAATGTAGAATTTCATAATGGCCCAAATAAAGAAGAATGAAGAATTCAAGATTTAGAACCAGACCATGAATAGGGCCATTGAAGAGCTAGCTTTTAAGGTTGACTTATTAGCTACACATAACAAGATACTAGAAACTTAGATTGCTCAATAAGCCAGCACTTTAGCCTGAAGTTTAGGAAAACTGCCAGGTTAACTAAAGAATCCTAGGGAACATTGCAATGTTCTTATCTTGAGAAGTGGTAAGCAACTAGAAGGGCCTAAATTAAATAAAGAGGATGTAAGAGTGGAAAAGCCTGGGGTAGAAATTGAGAAACTCAAATAATCTAGAAAAGAGGAAAAAAAGGAAGATAAAAAAGATGATGAACCTAAGTATATACCTCTTGAACCATATAAGCCACGAGTCCCCTTCCCTTAAAGATCAGTCAGAGCAAAACTAGAAAGGCAATATGGGAAGTTCTAAGAAATAGTCAAGAAGCTGTAAATTAAAATTCCCTTCTTGGAAGCTATTTCGCTAATGCCTTCTTATGCTAAGTTGTTATGGGAGATTTTATCTAACAAGAGGAAACTTTAAGAGCATGTGATAGTCTCTTTAACTGGAGAATGCAATGTTATTATCCAGAATAAACTACCTCCCAAACTCAAGGATCCTGTCAGCTCCTCTATTCCTTGCTCTATTAGAGGCATGCATATTGATCGAGCCCTTTGTGATCTAGAAGCAAGTGTAAATCTTATGCCCCTTTCTATTTATAAGAAGCTCTAGATGGGAAACTTAAAGCCAACCACTCTCTCCTTACAATTGGCAGGCCGTTCTATAAAATATCCGATTGGTATCTTGGAGGATGTGCCTTTGAAAGTTGGTAAATTCTTTATCCCTATTGACTTTGTTATCTTAAAGATTGAAGAGGATGCTCAAATCCCCATCATTCGTAGAAGACTTTTTCTTGCCACTGCTGGTGCCATTATAGATGTAAAGAATGGAAAGCTTTCCTTGAATGTAAGGGTTTGGAAAATTGAATTTAATTAGACCTTTACTATGGAATGCCCCTCTCATGAGGAATCATGTTGTCATGAGAAAAGCTCTTCTATCTATGATAAGAATATTGAAGTTGCTATGTGTGCTATGCTGCCTAATGAAAAGCTTGTTTCTCCCTTAAAAGCAAGAACTGAAAAATTGAAAGCAGATCCAAAGCACACTAATATGGAAGAAGATAAAATCCTAAAGGTAGAAATAGAACCTCCTTCCCCCAACCTGAAGCTATACAAGAAAAGCATGAAGAACTAGTGCCTCAAACACTATTTGGTAAGAGAACCAACCAAAGAGAGAGCCACTTGCACTATTTGGTAAGAGAAAAGCATGAAGAACCAACCAAGTGTACTTTTGTAGTATTTAGTTTGTTCATTTGTTTTTTTTCCTTTCCTTTTAGTTCTTAGTTCAATTTTGTTTTATATTGATAGCCATTAGTATTGTAAATTTGTGGACTTATTGGAGGTTTAAGTTACAAGACTATCTCTTTGTGTCAAGCACCCTTTAAGGGAAGGAATAATATAGAAATCACTTGAAAATTTTCAAGCAAGAGCAAGATTGGCAGTACAAAACATGGCTAGGGTGTGTCACAGAGCACAATCATGTTCCAAGTACAACACAGAAGCAAAAAATCTAGCATCAAACGTGACTTGGCCGTGTCCTAGAACATAGTTGTGTTCCATGCAAGCTTCCTGGACCTAGAATGGATGGCATCAAGCACAACAATGCCATGTTCTGGAACACAGTCATGATCCATGAAAGACTTAAAAAAAAATTAGCACTTAGGGCACAATTTCCCACCATCGCCTTCACCTGAAGGCTAGTGAGTTAGCAAGTTTCTATCCCTTCATCCATGATCTTTTCATTATTAACTACATTGAGGACAAAGTAGATTTTAAGCATGGGGGTAGACACTTCTAACTTTTGGTCTATTTTATTTTTTCCTGCTTTTGATCTATTTTATGTTTTACTTTATAAATTTTTCTTCCTTTTCTTTTTTATTTTGAGTCATGCTTGCTAAATCAAAAAAAAAATTTAACTTTTCTAACGAGCTGATATGGTAATAATTAGTTTTAAACCTATGAAAACTTAATTGAGATAGATTTTGAATAAAGTATTTTTATCCTAAAATTTAACCTTAGGCCTTTTAAAAAAGCTTATTTTTTGAGTTATGGTTTCCATGCACTTTATGAATTTCGGCACTATGAAAGTATGATGTTAGGAAGAGGTGAAGAATAAGGGAGTCAATAGTAAAAAAATGAATGATAAAAAAATATCAAAAAAGGAAAATAAAAAAAAGGAGAGAAAAAAAAGAAGAGAAAAAATGAAAAAAAAAACACCCAAAAAGGTCTTTGCTCTAAGTACCTAAATTCAAGATTTGATTTCATTTTCCAAAATACTTTCATGTAATTTAGTAGGAAGAAAGCTACTAATATTGTTCTTAATTGACAAACTTTACAGGAGATCAGAAGAAAGAATTCAGTAGTTCTATATACAACTAGAATCTAAAGGGTAATTCCTAAAGGTAACTTTACCTAACAAAAATCAACCAACATCATCCACCGTATTCTTCCAACAGATATTGTCCCTTTATTCCTTTAACAAATATAATTCTAATCATAAGTGTATTTGGAGGTTTTTTAAAGGAATTTGTAATGGAATCAAATTTCAAAAATGCTTAGTTAATAAAATATTTTATATGACAATATACATTCAAAAGTTAATGATGGTTGAAATGAGCCTTGCCCATGAGTGAGGTATTGTCTGCTTTGGCTAATCTTGTGGCCATATGATTTTATCCTTCAAGGAGATTTCTTTCCCTATAACGGCCCTCATCAAGAAGGAGGGGCATACCCTCACCTTATGAGGATAAGGACACCGAATTCTTATCAATGTGGGACTTCTGCTCACCCCTACCTCTTTTTACTATCAATATAAGCCCCACAAGTCACGTGGGCTGGTGTGTAATGAGGCATTAGGAGTGCCCACAGATGGCTCTAGATGATAATGGTCAGAATGAGCCTTGCCCACGAGCGAGGCATTATCTACTTTGGCCAACCCCATGGATGCAAAATTTTTTCCTTCAAAGGGATCTCATTCCCTAAAAGGGCCCTCGTCATTTGGGTGGGGTGTACCCTCACCTTATAAGGTACAAGGACACCAACTTCTCATTAATGTGGGATATCTGCTAAACCCTACCTCTTTTTACTATCAACATGATGGTCAGAATGAGCCTTGCCCATGAACAACATATTATCCACTTTGGCTAATCTTGTGGCCACATGATTTTTTCCTTTGAGGATATCTCATTCCCCAAAAGGGCCCTTATCAGGGGAAAAGTGATCAGGTGTGCATCACCCCCAATGAGTATTTTCCCGTTTGGCTCAAAGGTAGGCTGATTGGGTTTTGTCTCCGTTTGTGCAATCACATGGGAGACCCTTATCATTTAGGAGGGGCAAACCCTCTCTTATAAGGCACAACGACACCCGAGTTCTCATTGATGTGGGACTTTTGCTTTCCTTTACGTCCTTTTACTATCAATAGAAGTAAAGAACTAATTCCAACTAATTCATAAATTTAATTATCTGATGACATTGTCATTCATTTCATGTAGCATATAGTTCCATAATTTCAAAAATCCAATATGGCAAAATAATACAGTCACAAGCACTATAAGCAGTACTTAAAACAAAAAGAATAAATACATTATAGTGTTTCATATCCATATATATAATGTATGATTACATTTTCAAAAACAAAGAAATAACAACATCCTAATTACTTAATAAATTATGATGTTCCATGTAACAAAATTTATATAATGCAAAAGAGGTTCGCAAAAGGAGTAGAATTATCCACTTACCTTTAAAGATAATAAGATAACTTCAAGTTGAAATCTTGAACCACAACTTTCCAAAATGGCTTATCCAACTAGTTCACCAAAACCTAATAACCAAAATCATGAACCATCTCATAAAATAAATTTCTAATCAAACACAAAGTCTTTTAATTCCATAAACTTGATCCTAAAATAAAGAAAATTAGATTGGAAGGGAGTATAAATATACTCAGTATTTTAACATATGGTTAGGGTTCCTATTGGCTAAAGGAAAAGAGAAAGTCATTTTGTTGTGCTCTTTGGCAAGGGGTTACTGTCGGTCACTAGCCAATAGGAATGGCCAGTTCATGCTACCACAACTACCTTATTCTACTTAAAGAGAAAAAAGGCTCAAATAATTAATGTGGTAAGGCAGGCACATTCGGTGAGTGGCCAACAGCTTCTAACCAAACATAATTGTTGTAAGTTTGGTTTGGCAGCTCCCTTGTGTTGGATACAAGAAGCAAGGTAGAACCGATCATTGAATAAAGAAAGAGGATCGAAAGGCAGAGCTGACTGGGAGCTATGCTAGAGTAGAGTAAGAGAAAAGTTGTCACAGGTCGAAGTTGAATCAGAGCTAACTAGAGAGAATGAAGCAAAGTAGTAGTAGCCCAAGAACTTGAATAGAAGAGGCAAACTAGGGACAAAACTAAGCAACAATCATGAAGGATAGGAGGAAGAAAGAAAAGAAGAACAAAAAGAAGAAGAAGTTAGAGGAACCAAAGAAACCAGTTGATCAGGGAAGGAAGGGCCCCATCGAGAAAAGAAAGAAGGAGCAAAGGAGTTGTCTGTGGCTAGTCAACATAGAAAGAAAAAGAAAAAATGAATAAAGAAAGAAATGGAAAAAAGAAAAAGGGAAAATTGCTATTTAAACCATGAAAAAAATTTAAAACACTCACTATAATACACCTACTTTCAAAATTTTTCCAACAATTAAAATGTATATTACCATAAATTATGTACTTTTAACACATAATTTTACAAACCTACTACTAATTTAAATTATTTGCTAAAGCATTACAAATTCTACTGCAATCAAAAAAATTTCCCCTCAAATTCTATAAGTAGTGTTGTGTAAGATCAAAATGAAATATTTTATTAATTATTGAAAGTAAGGCTTCAAAGATATTAGAATGGAAAGTTCATACCAATAAGTTATTCAAAAAGATAAGGGTATTTGTCTTTCATAATCAGCTTGAGTTCCTAAGTCATCTCTTCTTTCCCATGGTTTTCTCACATGACTTTCACAGAAGGATATTCCTTGGAATAGGGTTATTTGATTTACCGATCTATAATATCTATAAGACAATTCTTATAGGTCAAATGACTATCCTACTAAACTAGAATTTGAGGAAGGATGTGAGATAGGTCCAAGACATACTTTTTCAACATGGACACATGGAATACAGGATGGATGCTTTCTAATTCAGGAGGTACATTTAGCTTATATGCCACCGTGCCTATTCTCTTCATTATGGGAAATGGACCTATATACTAGGAACTTAGCTTTCCTTTCCTATAGAATGTCATCACTCCTTTTATTAGTGATATTTTGAAAAAAAACCCTAGTCACCCACCTAAAATTCCAAGTCTCTCCTTTTTTTTATCTACATAAGACTTTTGATGGCTTTGAACTGCTATTAATTTTTCGTTGATAATCTTAACTTTCTCATTTTCCTTTTACATTAAGTCTATGCCTAAGAACTTCACCTCATCTACTTCAAATCATCTAATCGAAGATCTAAATTTTCTTTTGTATAATGCTTCAAAAGGGGCCATTTGAATTGAAGAATGATAACTATTGTTATAAGCAAATTTGACCAAAGGTAGATATTACTCCTAACTACACTCAAATTCTAACACACAAACTTGAAGCATGTCTTCTAGAACTTGAATTGTTCTCTCGAATTGTCCATTTGTTTTAAGGTGAAAGGTTGTGCTAAAGTGAAGTTATGAACCCAATGCCTCTTGAAAGGATTTCCAAAATTGTGCGGTGAACTAGGTACCGCAGTCAAATATGATTGACAACAAAACTCCATAAAGAGACACAATCTGGTCTAAGTACAATTAGGCATGCTGGGAAGTTAAATAACTAGTTTTCACTAGAAAAAAATGGCAATTTTTGGTCAAATGATCAGCAAATAAAATCATAGCCCTTTAGAGATCTTAGTAGCCTAGTAAGAAAGTCCATGGTAACTCTTTCCTACTTCGATTCAGAAATTTCCAAATTCTAATGTAAACCTATAGGTCTCTAGTGTTCATGCTTTCACTTGTTGGTATGTGAGACATCAGAAGACGCAATTTGCTATATCATGTTTCATTCCTTCCCACCAATAATCTGTCTTTAAATCTTGATACATCTTGTTGCTACCCGGATGCATTGCATAAGATGAAAAGTTGGCTATATGCATAAGTTGTTATTGTAGGTTAGCAACTTTAGGCACCCATATCTATCTATAATAAGCTAAGGCTCCTTGATCATCTCTCACTAAGCCTAAATCTAGTTCCTTCTACATTTTCTCAAACTACCTATTCATATCCACATTCTTAACCTATGCAATCATAACTTGGTCAACCAATGGATATCGTACCTGCATATGTGCCATAAGTATCCCAAGTTCTAATTTTTGGAACTGAATTCCATGAACTTCCACCTTATGTAATTTTCAAACAATTAGTCTCTTGTTTACATCAATATGAGCAAGACTTTCTACAAACTTCCTATTTAGGGCATCGGTGACCACATTGGCCTTGCCTAGATAATATAAGATAAAGCAAACAAAGTCCTTTACCAGTTCCATCCAATGACATTGTTTTAGGTTTAGGTCTTTTTTGTTAAAGATATACTTCAAACTATTTTGATCAGTGTAAATCTCATATGTCTCACAATAATGATAATGGTGCCAAATCTTTAATGCAAACATGATGGCTACCATCTCCAAATCATAGGTAGGATAATTTTATTCATGCTTCTTGAGTTATAATGATGCATAGGCTATATCTTTACTATGCTACATCATAACATATCCAAGGCCAATCCTGGAGGTATCACAATAAATTGTATAGTTACCACCACTTGTAGTTAATGCTAGCATCGGTGACAAAGTCAAACACTCCTTGTGTCATTGATAGCTTGCTTCATAGGAATCAAGCCACACAAATTTTGCATGTTATTGAGTCAGCTTGGTCAATGGGGCTAAAATCTGGGAAAAATCCTTCACAAAATGATGATAGTATCAAACCAAACCCAAAAAGCTATGAATTTTAGTCACTGAGGTGGGTCTAGGCCAATTTTGAACCACTTCCATCTTCCTGGGATCTACATTGATACCTTCCTTAAAAGCCATATGTCCTAGAAAAGTTATACTAGACAAGTTGCTAGTGACACATATTGCAACATGTTACATGTTGCCAATGAATCAAAATTTGACAACTATAAATTAAGTGTTGTATATTATATAATAGGCAACAATTTTATTTAGCAACCATCATTTAAGTGTTGCTTATTCTATATTAGGCAACAATTTTTTTAGTGTTATCTAATGAAGTAAATGGCAACATTTCAAAATCATTTCCTATTATGCTTTAGGCCATATTTTTTTAGCCGTTGTCATGTTTGGCATTGTCATAGGTCAAACCTATTGTAGTGAATTTAGAGGTGCATTGTATCATTATAGTCATTGATGAGAAAATCAAGAGAGTTAATTACAAATTTGAATATTATTTTTTCTAGTTGCTTGTTATTTATTGAACTTTGAATCCTTGATTTTCTCAGTAACGGTTGTGATGGCCCACTTTACTGTTTAAAATGCATCTTACGTATTGCATAGTTTTTCTTATTTTTTACTTGTATCTATCTATATTCTTTAAAGGAAGAGAAAACTCATGTTTTAAGTACTTTGATTAGTGAACCATTTGTTAGCATAGGATGCCCTAGAGACAATTGTTGTAATGACATATATACTACATATCTTATAATTTTTAATAAAACATTATGTTTTGATCTCTTCATCAATTTAGTTTTAAATATGTATAAGCTTGAAAAAAGTATACTATCTTGGATGAAGTCTATGAAAATATAATTGTGCACAAATAAATTACAATGGAGATTGTAATTATGAGATAATTTGTACATACAATTATAATCTCTAAATATCCTTGATTGCAGTATAAACAAGAAAAGAAAATATCAATAATTCATGAATAAACCAACAAATGTTATATCACATTCTTTGGAAGAATTTAGTAATCTCATACATTGTTTGATATAGAGATATCTGGACAAACATATGGGGATATGTTACAGAACAAATGGCAAGATTGACCTACCTTGAGAAACCATATGGATTGTTGCCATGTGCTAATGGAGTTCTTAAGTGAAAAGTGATATAAGTGATCCTTAGACATAAGATTAACATAGTATCTTATGTATAGAGTCATGTACTTTGATTTTATTTTAAGCTTGCACTATTAAACAGTAGATGTTAGTGTATGCCCTAGAAGCCAATCATGGAATGATCATTTTTACATATATTGTATTACATTTTAATGACAATTCAATTATTATTTTTTGGTTATATTTGTGTAATATAAATAAATATAATAATTGTAACTAGAATAATTTATTTTTCTTAAAATGTCCCTAGTCGAGTATTGTTGTGAATTGGGATAGCAATAATGCAGTGAGACTAGCATGCATGATGACTAATGACCAAAAGTCATGGATATGAGATATCAAGTCATTGCATGGGTACATGTTAGAGAACAAAATGTACTAGACTGACCCGCTATAAGAATGTTATATGGATGGTTATCTGTCAAAAGCAATTCTTATAACGACCATAATGTATGAAGTCCTTTGACTTGAAATCACCACGATTCCCTACATGAGGAGTCATTTACTTTGATACTGTCTTATGTTACTTTTAATAGGGTGGCCTAAAAGCTAGTGGTTAGGTATATCACAAATCATGCGGAAGGATGTCTATGATCTAGATGGGATTTTGTCCCTCCCTCTTAGGGGGTGTAATATACACGGGCCCCTTGATTGAGTGGCACCAAGAAATGCATGGTCGTGCTCAAATGAACTAATATGTTATATTGATTCATTTCTATTTCAATTAGTCACTCAGGGATCAAGAAACATAGATTGAATTATTAAAAGGAGACACATCCCATGCCTTGAGTTCAATCTGGATATTTGACCAAAAAGGGACTAAGATTCATGGTATATTGGTCATTGATTAGGTATGTCGAATCATCAACATTCTTATTACTTGGGTGGTAGTGATGTATTGCTAGATACCACTCACTATCAATGATGCTAGAATTAGATTCTTTTTTTATCATTGCCAATGTAATAAGAACCTTCAGGGTCACATATAAAGAGTGAGATAAAATTGGAATTAATGTAACATAATTAGGATACTTAATTGGATTAAGATATCCTTGAAATATGGCCCAATATAATATAATATTGGATTTTAGTACATTGGGCTTAATTATTAAAATTAGTTAGACTAATTTAATAACTTAAGTCCAAAAGTCTTTCCACACTTTCATTGGACTAGGACTCTCAGTTGGGCTAGAAATAGGACTTTCAGTTGGACTGGGCTTAGGACTTTTTCTCACTAAACCCTAGAGCTATAAATAAAAACTCTTAGGGGCATAGTGAATGATGGCGACATTCATAATTTTGAGATCAGCCGAATTGAAAGAAAAAGGTTTCCTTCCAAAAAACATTAAGAGAACCTAAAGTAGAGAAAGTCATCTTCTAGCAAAGATATAGTGAGAGAGGCGATTCCATCCAGGTAATCAGAGTTTGGTCTTGCTCATGTGTGGATACAATAGAGACACAAATTTGTTAATCTATGTTTGTGATTCTACATCAACTGCAACTTTCTGTTCGTGATTTTGGATCATCCTGCAACCTTGCATCAAACCGCTGCATCATAGGAGACAAAGATTCACAATACATGTTGTTATTTTCTGGATCAAACCATAACACCACAAGAAGAAGGAACCTATGTTGCTACATTCTGCACTAAAGACAATGCAATACGGTAATTTTCTAGGCCAACTGATTTATATTTTGTGCATAGATCCTTCATAGGTTTCAAGTTTTTTTTTTTTAAATTTTGATTGTGCATGCTACATGGAAACCCGCAATAGATACAAATAATTTTGGATATACCATGAAGTACATGAAGGAAGTGATTGATCAAGATGAAATTCATCCTCCTTCGTAACAAAGGAAAGATGTTTTAAAGATGTTTTGAAATTTGTGCTATGATCAAAATCAATGGCCTATATATTGATAATACATAAAAGGAGTTTTATGTATAATCAATTTATGATACATAAAAGGAATTTTATATTTGAACGATTGTGAGATAGAACATGGTTAAACATATAGCCTAGATTGGATGTTTATAGGCTTGATTGTTAAACCATACCCTAAGTCCAATTTGAATATTAAGAAATGAAAGAAATGAATTCCATGATAACACCTTGTCACCAAAGGTTTTGATTTCCACAAATCTATTCCTCACATTTGGGTGGTCATGACACTTTGATAGAAGTCAAATTTTAATTTATGAATCTAATTATATAATTTACAGAAATTGTGTTTAAATTAAAAAAAATTAATTCAATTGAGCTTGTAAAAGCTTGTAAATAAGTTCATTGCCAACATAGACAAAAACCTAATGGGTCATATACAATAGAATCATTTTTATCTAAACTCAAAGGAAGGGTTACAATACAAAATGTTTTGAATTCAAGTGTTGAATTGGGTAAGCCTCTTAGAAATTTGAAATGGTTAATTAAGTGTTCTAATGTGATTAGAAGAGTTAACTAATCAAAGATTTAATAATTTCAATGAAGATTAAAATTATTAAATAGTGATAAATTTTCATTGTTGATATTTAAATGCTAGCGAACATTTATATCAACACTGTAGGAGATCTAGAGTAAAGGAATGGTTCTTCACTTAAAAATTGTTTCTAAGTTAATCAAGACAATTTGAGAATAATTACAAAAGGAGAGTTTATGAGTATAGACTCATAAGAAAGTGTTTGGTCTTGTAGGTCACAAAGAAGGGAGCTTTAGGTTAAGGAGTGTGGACTTCCTAGGCCTAAAGGGCTGTACATTATAAGTGGATGGCACAAGCAAGGGTGAACCCTAGCTTGTGCATCATTCATATTGCTTCCTCACCTTTATCTGTGCTCCAAAATCTTTGATTTAAAAAAAAAGAAAACCCAAATTGAAATAAAACTTTTTAGCTCTAGCACATGTGTTGTGAGCCAATTCTCTTTTCATCTCACGTATCTTATCTTTACACTCAAGCGTCAACCTTGCCTTTATGAATTATGATTCCTCAGAGATTTAGAATCTCATTAGCTAAGTAGTTTACTTTCTTACTTTACTGATCATCAGAACTTGGTGGATGCTTTAAATCAAACTTGTTCATGTGGATTACCACTGGTGTTTAAGAATAAATTTGAAGGAGTTGTGTGAATGTAGTTTGAAAGAGTTGATCATGTAGCTTGTTCATTGAATTACTTGGAGATCAAAGTCAGGCTTTAAAAAAGAGACTTCAAAGAATAACTCTTGAGAAGATATAATTTAAATTATTACCTTAAGGTTTATTTGAATTCTACCTTGTTTTATGAATTAATTAGTAACAACATGATCCAGGATTAGGAAAATTTTAAAATTTTTGCTAGGCATACTTGATGCATATGACTAGCATATTTGATGTCTTTAGATATGATTTTCCCAATAGTGGTATGAGAACCCATTTTTGTTCTCTAATAATCCATGATTGAAGATTTGATTGTTATGGTAATAATAGAAATTATGTGCATGTTTTAGTTTGATTCCATATGATTAAAGTTTTTATTCAAGGTGTAGAATTTTTTCTATAGAAAATTTTTTCCATATCCAATATGAATAGGTCTGCACTTTTGAATAAAAAATTCATTAGGGGGCAACCAACCAACCAATTGGTTGAATAAGGAGTTGCAAGACCAGCTAGCTGATAATGGATGGTAGTTGGTTGGATGAGCCAGCCATGTTTGAGGGTTGATCAAGTTTTCAACCACCACACATGGTGGTTTCAGCCACCTTGATTGATTGTGATGGTAGCCAATTAGTCCCTTGATTGATTGTGATGACAATCAATCAATCTCAAGATTTAATCACATAAATAAAATTAAGGAAATTAATGACAATCATAACCAACATTGAAAAGCTTGCCAAAATTGTGTTCATGTGATTATGAAAACTTTCCTTAACTTGATAATTAATTTGAATATGATTATAAATTGATTGGAAATAATTTTTTAAACTTTCCTTTAATTATTTTCTTAGTTCCAATGTTTGGGAAAGTAACACAGAATTGATTGATTGGTTTTGGAATTAATAATGATTTGTTTCCAAAATAAATTGCTTGTGATGTTTGATGATGGAATCAAATTAGTCAACTTATTTAAATTAAATGTTACTCAAATAATTTGAAACATGCACAAGCATAATTTGAATCAAATAGTTAATGTTCTATGCTTTCTTTTCTTATATGCCTCATATATACTTAAATACATGGAAGGATGATTATGGACCAAAGCTTTGAAAATATAAAGTATATTCTATTTTTTGAAATTTGTATTAAATAGGGCCTATGTGTCTAACTTTCTCGCTACTTCTAAATATAAAATTCTCTTCTCTTCTCACTCCCTTTAAATGTAATTCAAGGTTTCTTTTGTAAGATGTAATTAATTTCATGTGATAAAAATCAAAGAATTTTATATTTCTTTTTAAGAAGAAAAAGGCGTGCCAAGTGCAATGATGCATGGTGATAAGCAAGTAAAATACCTATAAAAATGATAATTATTACCTCTTAATTGGCTATTAAATTGTGATTTTTGCTTCACTTTTGTCCTAGTTTTGTTAGTTTGTTCTTGGTACTATTGTAGTCTGCATTTGTTTTTCAGGTTAGCAAAATAGGATTCAAAAGGAAGGTGAAAAGCTAAAGATTAAAGCACACTTGGATCAAAAAGAAGCTGAGAAAAGACCAAGTTAATTGTGTAAAGAAATTAAAAGAAACCATGAAGCCAGCAGCGGACATGGCCTCGCCATGTCCTAAAGCACAGCCGTGTTCGGTGCAAATCACAACATCTTCTAGAAGCCATCTAGCCTGAACCACAGGCAGCCCGTGTTCCGAAGCACAACTGTGTTCCAAGCTCGAAAGCTATTATAAAAAACTGATCTAAAGGCAGATTTAATCATTCATCAATTCCTCTCAATTAAGATTACTGGAGTTCAAGATTTCTTAATTTCTTAGGAGTTTTCTACATTCAAATTAGGATTGTTTCTTTTCTTTAATGTTCTTTCAAGGATTTTAATCTACATTCAACATAGTTCTTCTTTCACTTTATCTTTTCTTCTTTCTTTATTTCTTTATTTGTTTTGAACATTATGCTTTCTTTTATCTTAATGAATCTTGCTTTTCTCTTTATTATGTCTGAGTATAATCTTTATTCTAGGATTGGGAATAGCCCAATTATGATTCTTTAATGTTATTGATGAATTCCCTATTATGATTACCTGATTTAATTTGGTTCAACTATTATGCCTGCAATGTTTTGATAAAGCATTTGGCTAATGTTTTATCAAGTCTTAGGTAGATAATTGAAGTATCGAAAGGAGAAGATTATCACCGAAAACCTAATAATTGAATAAAGAAATTTTAATCAAGAAAGTAGATAAAGTTTCTTTAGGATTTAATTTTTGTTTGCACAGATCATAAAGGATTTAATTTAATCTAATTCCACAAAAGTAGCTAATTAGGTTGATTTAAATACTATTTTTGGACCATGAAAGAGGCTATTAGTTAATTTAGGCAAACCCATCCTCAAATAAATTAAGTAATCATAATAGAAAAGAAATCAATTAATTATTAAAGGTCATAACTGTGGTAAAACCTCAATCCTAGGCTTTTATTATTATACTGTGTTTAATTATTTGCCTGCTACATTTACATAGATTTTTCTCTTCTTTTGTTATTCTTATTTGATTTAAGAATCATACATTGCAAACATCTGGTAGGTTAAAACGAGATCTCTATGGGATTCAACCCATATTCGTCAGTCTCTACTACAGCCACATTGTGTGCTTGCAAAACAAAATATTCCATACATAATGTTTTTGGCATCATTGTCAGGGATCTCTACGCCAATATTAGCTTGTTTTGCAATAGAGTTTATCTAAATCTTTCCTTTCCTTTTCTTTTTACTTCTTATCTCTTCTCATGCTGCTTTTACTCCTTCTCTAATTTGCATAGGCATTCCCTTTTATGTGAAGAGCTCTTGAAAATCTTGTTCAGTTTGATCTAGAGATTGAAAGGATGCTTTAAAGAAGAAGGAGACAAAAGAAACAAGAGCAATCATCTCTAGCCATGGAATAACTAAACAATCACTCATTGAAAGATTTTACTACATTTGATACACATGGCATCAACCTGAGCATTATCAGACTAGCTATAGAGGTGAATAATTTTGAAGTAAAGCCTTCACTTCTATAGATGGTATAGTAAAACCAATTTGGAGGATCTCCTATAGAAGACCCAAATCATCATCTTTCAGTCTTCTTAGAATACTGTGATGCATTGAAGATGAACAAAGCTTCTCTAGATGTAATCTGGTTGAGACTATATCCCTTCTCTCTAAGGGATAAAGCTAGAGCATGGTTACACTCACTGTCATCTAGCTTTATTACCATATGGCAACAACTATCACAAGCCTTCTTGGCTAAGTATTTTCCCCCAAGCAAGATAGCTTAACTCTACAATCAGATTATGACCTTTGCTAAGATGGATGGAGAATATTTATATGAAGCTTAGGAGCGATATAAAGAATTATTAAGACCATGTCCCCACCATGGATTAGAAAAGTGGTAGATAGTCCATACCTTCTATAATGGACTTACCTACAATACTTGCATATCAGTAGATGCCACTATAGAAGGAGCATTTATGAATAAGACTATTGATGAAGCATACACATTGATTGAGGATATGGCTCAGAATCACTACTCATGGTCAGGAGATCACACCTTATCAAAGAAGCCATTAGGAAAGTATGAGATAGATGTAATAGATTACCAATCCTCTAAAGTAAATGCTCTCTTCTAGAAAATAGACAAGCTGAACATGAATGCAGTAGGCTCACTAGGAGTTACATGCGAAATATGTGGATGTATTGGACACCTTGCTGTAGAATGCCAATTGGGGAACCCATCTTTTCAAGGTAGTGAGCAAGTAAATGTAGTAAATAATTTTACCCAGCCAAACAATCCCTTTTCCAACACATACAACCCAGGTTAGAGGAATCATCTAAACTTCTCCTACCATCAGAATCCTAATCTTGGCCCTCAGAACAATTTCGAGCAACCTCCTAACTCTCAACCTCAAAAACCCCCTAATCCTCCACTCCTACCTAAGTCCAACTTGGAGATGATGATGGAGAATTTCATAGCAACCTAAATAAAACAAAATGAAGAATTTAGGGTGCAAAATCACACTATGAATGAGGCCATTAAAGACATAGCCTCCAAAGTTGACTCACTGGCTACTCATAATAAGATGCTAGAAACTCAAATAGCTCAACAAGCTAGCTCTTCTACCTGAAGTATGGGAAAACTGCTAGGGTAACCAATGAATCCTAAGGAGAATTGCAAAGCTATTATTTTAAGGAGTGGAAAGCAACTGGAAGAGCCTAAAGTTGAAGACGAGGATGTTAGTAAGAATAAAATTGAAGAAGATGTTGAGAAGCAAAAAGGTGTGGAGACTAAAAAAGAAAAAAAAAGGAGGATAAAAAAGAAGAAGAGCCTAAGTACATACCTCCTGAACCTTACAGGCCACCCATCCCTTTTCCTTAAAGACTAGCCAAAGCTAGGTTGGAAAATAGTATGAAAACGTCATGGACATCCTAAAGAAGTTGCACATCAACATTCCCTTCTTAAAGGCTATTTCACAAATACCTTCCTATGCGAATTTCCTTAATGAGAGTCTATAAAACAAAAGGAAGTTTGATGAGTATGCTATAGCCTCCTTAACTAAAGAATGCAATGGTATTGTCCAGAATAAATTACCTCCCAAACCCAAGGATCCTGGAAGCTTCTCTATCCCTTGCTCTATTGGAGACATGCATATTGATCGAGCCCTTTGTGATCTAGGAGCAAGTGTG
>JANHAO010011425.1:0-16981 GCA_026873985.1 Saraca asoca | reverse complement strand
ATTCTTAAAAGACATTGTTTCTGTCATACCTATGCTACGTTGGATTTATTTTCCATAAAGATTTATTTTGATATTTGTTTTATGAAACTAGATATTGTATTTTCTGATACTTAATTTTCTTATGAAATACTGACTTTCTAAACTTAAATTAAACTGAAGGTAGTTAAACAGATAAGCAGATTTTTATGACTATAAATGGTATTAAAGTTGTTTTATAAATGATAATTAGTTTTGAGGGGATTGTTTGCTCACTAGGTTTCATTAAAACTCACTCCTCTTTTGTCTATGTTTTTTAGAGACAGAAGATAATCCAATTTCCCTCTGTCTCATCAACCACCTTCTGCGGAGATAAAAAGGTATAAAATGGTAAAATAATTTGACATTTGGATAGAAAAACATTGTGCATATGTTTGAATCCTGGATGCTCAGTAGGTTGTAAAGTGTCTAGTCTGAGCCACTGAATAAAAATATGTGTATGGTGTGACATTGTATAGATTTTGATAGACGTGTAGCCCTTGATATTTCTATTAAGGCCCTATGACCAGGTGTCCAAAAAATAGAGGAAACTCTATCGAATTTTTGGTAGAGGTAATAGTATTTATATTTATATGTTAAAGTAATTTATGCATTGGTATGATATGTGCACTGTCAGGCTTATAGTAGATTTCCTACGAGTGACCTGCTATGCCGATCACGTGTCCAAGAATTAGGTCGTGACATAAATAATAATATAAAAAGTTTTATATTGAAAGTGAAGTAAATTTAAACCATTTAAAATAATAAGACATTAATATCAATGCTTAAGTTGATGGCTTTGTAAAATAACATTAAAATACTTGTTATTATTTTTTTAAATGAACTAAAGTAAACCTTTAGTTACATAATTAAGAATTAGCATAATTTTAACAGTAAGGACCCAATTAGAAACATGATTTCAAACTATAAGAATCCAATTCCAAATTTTAAAACTCCGAGTACCTATTTTGAAAAAAGTTGAAATTATAAAAACTTAAAGTACAATTTAAATAATGAAAGTATAAATGTAAACAATTTTTATGTTGCATTTGGTTGGATAGAATTGAATAAGAATAGGTAAAAAGTTTATTTGGTAAGTACTATAAAAATGGAATGCGCATTCTTAGTGAATGGTGTGGGTCATTTCACCCTGTATGCAATCAACATTTTATATCCTTATCTTTTATAATTTTTTATATATTAAAAGATTATCCTTATATTAATAAATAATAAAACAATGTCAATTTCTCAATATCTTTACTTAAAAATATTTTGATAATTATAAGTTTGAAAATAAAATTTAAAATAAGATATTTTTATACTATTTATAAAATAAATATTATTTATTATATAAAATTATTTAATATAAAATAAAAATTAATGACTTATAATTTATTAATATACAAGAAGAGTCAAAGTTATAAAAAAAAAGTTAGAACACTTGAAGAATAAACCAATGATATATTATCAACAAATTTTAGAGTTTTTTTGGAAATAGCATAGTGAATATATAAAGAATATAACTTAATTATTTAACTTATATATTATTATTATTTAATTATATATAGTTGCTATATAAATCAAGAAATTGAAGTATTGTATGTTTCTTATTATTTTTATACAGATATTTTATTATTTTCTATTATTGTACTTAATCATTTTTTTCATTATATTCATATAATATTTTACTACATCAAATATAAAAATTATTATTTTTTCACTGTATTAAATATAATTATAAAATGATGAATCGAAGTATACAAAGTTTATTCAGCCAAGAAAGAACTAACATGTGCAAAGTTTATTTAACAAGCATCCAAACCGTATGGGTAGAAATGGAACAAAGCTTCTTGTAAAAGATATTAAGTTTGACTGCCAGTTAAGACTTCATAAGTTTAGATGGACATATATGTCTAAAATGGCATACAAAAGAGCGCTGCGTTTGCCGGGAGTACTCCTACCCGGGTCTACTGCTTGGACGGCTATTATCCTAACCGCTGGACTACAAATACCTTCTTGTACGTACCTGGTCTCTTCTAACTTCAAGTAGTGAAAACAGAATGCCATAAATCCTAATACTGATTTAGAACAAGCACGCCGTACAATTGTGGTATACATGAAAAATCTGCTGCTTTCCACTTCAGAAGCTATAGGTTTGAAATAGGATCTGAATTCAAGCTCCTCACAAAAAACATGGTGTTCATTCAAAAGGCCCCAAAACGGGAAAGCAATTACCACCATGCTTAGCAGCGTAAAGACCTACTACAATGCTACTCCATCTATTTAAGATGGAAAGGTAATCCTTTATTTTCTTTTATTTACTTCCATCATTTCTTGATACAGCTCAGTTTAAATAAATCTTCAGTCAATCGATTAATGATTGAGTGATTGAAGATTGACGGAATCAGTGTGACTTAGACTATCTTAGTCAATCGACTACTTACATAGTCAAACGACTTAGAACGTGTCAATGAAGAACTACATGAATCAACTGTCTCACTAGACTGATGATAAAAAAAGTGATCAGGCTAGTATAAACAATGTAACAACACCAACCATTTAGCGAGATTCTTGGCAAGCATCTCCAATACACTGAGGACATCATTCATTTAGAAGCATGCCAATTGGTGTGCTCGAGAACTATATATATCACCTTGTAGTCACTCTTTATCTCATCTTGTTTTACATTACCCAAAACTCTACTTAAATACTGACTTAGCCATCGGAGTGTCTAGGCAGACCATTTTTTCTATATACGATTGACTTTCTGTGCTTGCAAATCCTCATCCCTCCAGACCTTTTCCTGAAATTCAGCTTCAGTATTTTGAGGAGTTTCATTTGGTATTTGTAGCTTTCCCAACCACCTATGTCTTCTCGTCAATCTCATTTGCAATCTTTGTCTGCTCCGTCACTTATTGAATGCCGCCGTCATGAATGAGGCAAAGATAGCAACCATCGCAATTGGATGGCGAAGGAAGCTCATCAGATAATGATCGAGCTGGAGCATGACAATCTGGTGGAGAAGGTTCGTCAACTTAGTGAAGAGCTTATTGCTCTTTGTCATGCCAATCACAATCGTCTCTGTCTTCATTGCCCTTTGGCCCTCTGAGCCTTATTCTCAGGGAGGTCGATCCAACTACAGTGCCTATGTCTAAGGTGTTATCACCCCAATTTGTTTCTAAACATCATCTTCCATTACCTCTTCCACCTCTTTACCAGCATTTTCTACAATTCCTACTGCTCCTCAATAAGGAACCACTTACTTACACCTATCATCTGCTCCCTGTGTCCTGTTCCCTTAAATCTTTTAAATCCAAACACTAATTAGACCTTTAGTCCTAAATGCTTCCTTTGCTCCACTACACACAGTGGACATTTGCCACCTTCTTCCTTGCACTCACGAGTTGTATGACCAGATGAACCCCACTATAGACCTCACCCAAACATCCAGACAATTGTCCTCCTACCAAAAAGAGAGCCATCCTTTCTCAATGGCTGTGATGGCTGCTCTGTTGCCTACTCACCTCAAGTCACCATCCCACAGAGACCTCTATGATGGCACAACTAATCCATAAAAGTACCTGCTATAATTTGTAGAGCTTTTTCTATACCTTTCAAGAAAATCAATCTGCGACGGTTCACGACTTTGTCGAAGTAGTCGATTGGTAATTTTTGGCAACTGGGTGACATATTTTCCATGCATTTTGCCACCAGTAGGATGCCCCAAAAGATGTCAACCGCTTTGGTTAACTTTCAACAAGGGTGGCAAGCAAGCTTTAAAGAATATTTGGCTCATTTTAATGCATTGGCACTAGAAATTCAAGATCTTAATGAAGGAGTGGCCACGTATCAAATTAGTGCAAGCCTTTGGTCGGACCATTTCTCCCTTTTGTCAGCCAAGTGCCCAACTGTTTCTCTTTTAGAGCTTTTAGTTTAATCAGAAAAATACATCAATGTAGAGGAAGTGGAACTCACTCAGCACCAGATTGAATAAGCACAATTTGACAATGTGCCTTTTAGAGAGCAACCTTCAGACTAAGATAGAGGTCCCCCCTTGGAGCCAATTGAACAAGTATAAGTTATTGAATTCACCGATCAGCAACATTGTGTAGGATGTCCAAGTGACAAAATTAATGAAATTCCCTTCACAGAAGTGACACAAGTACTCCCATCAGATAAGTCCAAATTTTGCAAGTTTCATTGGGACTATGGGCATTTCATAGATGAATGTATTACTTTGAAAGATGAAATTGAGACATTTATAAGATGTGGTCATCTGTCAAAGTATACAAAATTTCATGCAGAGGAAGGGAAGAAAGAAGATAAGGAAAGAAAGGGGTTTTCATGGCCGAGACAAATGGATGATAAATAAGTTGAAACAGATTCCTCTATTCTAGGAACTGTGGAAACGATTGTTGGTGGTTTTGCAAGAGGAAGAGCTTCCAGCAATGTCAGGAAAAGGCATTTATGAACTATTATGGCAGTAAAGAGAAAAAGAAGGAAAGGGTTTCATGAGCCAATTTGTTTTAAGGAGCAAGACTTCAGGGATATTAATAGGGATCACGATGATCTAATGGTGATTTGGGCTCTACTACATAATTTCATTGTCGAGTGTATACTAGCTAATCAAGAAAGTTCCAATGATATTTTACACTTGCATGCTGCGAATGCTTTGAATATTCCTAGAAACATGTATAAAACTTAAACAAGTGTTCTAGTTACTTGCATTTAGACCATTATGGCAAGAATAGTGCAAGTGACAACTAGCATGGGAAAATGGAAAGACTTCTGGTAAAATTGAATGCACAACCCTAAACAGGAAGGGGGCAAATGACATAGCTCAGTTTAAACAAATCTTTAGTCGATTGATCAATGGTCGATTAACTAAAAATTGGCAGAGTCAGTGTGGCATAGACTGTCTTGGTTCATCGACTACTCACGTAGTTGAACAACCTAGGTCGTGTCAATGAAGAACTACATACTGATGAAAAAAAATGTGATCAAGATAGCATAAACAACGTGACAAAACCAACTGCCTAACAAAATTCCCAGAAGCATCTCCAATGCACTGAGGACACGTGGTTACACACCATTTGCCTAAAAGCACACCAATTGGTGCATTTGACACCTATATATACCACTCAGTAGTCACTCTTTATCTTCATCTTGTTTTACATTAATCAAAACTCTGCTCAAATACTGACTTAATCATTGAAGTGTGCTAGGTGGACCACTTTCGCTTGTACGACTAACTTTTTGTACTTACAGGTGCTCATCCCTGATAACAAAATATTTCACTCATTTAATTGTCCTCTCACTAAGCTTTTTAAGGTCCAATTTAAATTACTTCCAATTGTGTTATTGTATTTTTATGGTGTGGTGTCAATTGGCATCATTAGAAGAAATTCTACAGAATTTGGCTTTGTTGAGCAGTTTTTGTATTTTAATTATAACTTAAGCTACACTTGTCCAATTAATGCGATTCTTATCTTGTAGGAAAGCTAAGACATGACTCTACAACCTTCATGAAGACTTCTAGGATGAATCTCACAATTGATAATCTGAATTTGGAGTTAAATTCAAGACTAGAATGCTGCCTTAGCCTGTCCTAAGTAGCTGGACCTTTGAGCATTCATTAGGCCATATCTGGAGCTATGCAAGTCCAAATAAGGTCAAACTAAGCCCAAATGGAAGCTAAAACACAATGCTACAACTCTTATAAAGACTTCCAAACCTGAATCTAGCAATTGGGTGTGCAAATGGAGATATAAATTAGATGTAGAATGCTGATGAATTGGGCCTTTGTAGAATTGGAGTTTTAGGCCCCAATTAGCATGCAACTTGAGCCCAATGAACCATCCTTTACACCAGCTCACACTCAACCAGCTGGAGAGCAATAAGTCAAAAGAAAACCAGAAGAACTAGTCTACATTGAGACATTACAAGCAAGAGGAGTGGCAGTAAGCAACCAAATCAGCCATCATGATTGCCTACTCACCAACCATACAACTAGTTTCTCTTTTCTTGGGCAAAGTTAATGTAGTTGAGAGTTTTTTTAGTAAGTTGAGTTCAGTTTTTTAAGAAGTTCAAGAGTAGAGTAAGATGTCTTTTCTCTTCTTTTCTCTGTAATTTTTTGCCTTCCATGGAAGGCTAAGTTTGTAATCAGTCCAAAGGTTAACAAACTTGAAGATTAATATGGATATCTTATTCCTTCATTTTGCATTCAAATTGCTGGTCATTTCTCTCCTTTCCTCTTGCTTTTATTATGATATCTGAATTTAATGGATCCATCTGATTTAGGTGTTAATATGATTATTGATTAATAATCACTTGTAGGAAGAGGAAGGTAAAAAATAAGAAATGCATTGAGATTTTGATGGATTATTTGTTGGCTGAGTTTTGGTTAGACTCATTAATCATTTCAAGGATTCTTGTTATGATTTTAAGCCAAAGAATATGATTAACAATTGAATGAATATTTAGTAATCAAGGATGCATTAATCTCAAGCTTAGTTGATTCCCTTAGGCTGATTAGTTTATTTCTTCTGTTTTTCATTTCTGCATTATTGTTTGTTGTAGGATTTAGTTACTACCAACCCCCTTCTCATTTCTACCTCCTAATCTAATTGATATCATCTAAAAAAAATGATCTAAGGGCTCGATCTGGTGTTACCTATACTATAAGTAGTTTAGGTAGCTCGGTTTATAAATTTCTAATCCTGATTGGTCTCGACAACCGATCAATCCCTCTAGACCTCTTCCCTCCATTTAGCTTTAGTATTTCGAGGAATTTCATTTCTCTTAATGTAAATAAACTATCAAAAGGATTGCCTATAATGAAGCCATAATTTCCACCTTAAACTTCTAAAATATATAAGAAGATTTCAATTTTCTTTAGTGGAAATTAAAAGTACTTTATTTACTATAGCCCTTTAAAAACACTTGGTCTAGATGGTCTTCATGCTTTATTGTTCTAGAACCTATAGGAAAAGGTATGCAATTTCATTTATCATATTATTTATCAAATAGTTGGGGACTCCTCATTTGATAATAGATATTAATAAGACATTGCTTGTATTAATCCCGAAAGTGGAGAATCTAGGTTCTATAAAACAATTTTGACCCATTAATCTATGCAATGTAATATATAAAATTATTATTAAGGTCATAGCTAATAGGTTGAAGCCATATTTAGGACACTTTATTTCTCTCTATCAATGCAATTTTGTTCCCAATAGGCATAGTTTTGATAATATCATTGTGTTTCAAGAAATTATCTACTTAATGCATAAACGGAAAAGTAAGAAAGGGTGGATAGCCATTAAAGTAGATTTAGAAAACATCTATGATAGAATTAATTGGAGTTTCCTGGAGGACACTTTAAAAGATATGAACATGGCAAAAAATGTGATCTCCCTAATCATGGCATGTGTCTCTTCTTGTTTTATGTTAGTTTTATGAAATGGGGAACCTTCACAATGCATCTCACCTATATAAGGTTTTACATAGGAGACCTATTATTGCCATATCTTTTTGTCATGTATATTGAGAGGCTAGCTCATTGCATCAATTTAATATAAGAAAATGGAAACTAATTATTCTCAAAAGTGGTGGTCCTTAAATGTCTCATTTGTTCTTTGTAGATAATCTAATTTTGTTTGCTAAAACTTTTATAAACCAGGTAAATTTTATTAGTACTTGTCTAGAAATTTTTTGTAATTCTTCTAGATAGAAAATTAACAGGCAAAAAAATGAAAGTATTCTTCTTTAAAAATATGAATCATAATAGGGTCTAACAAATTAGTGAAGGGTTGGGATTCCAATTTATTGTAGACTTAGGAAAATATTTGGGAGTGCCTCTTCACCAAAATAAAGTCTCCAAGAATACTTACAAAAGGATTATGGAAAAATTTCAACAACGTATATCCTTTTGGAGTGCCAAAACTTTAGCTTTGGCAAGCTACATAACTTTATCCAAAGTTGTACTTTCTAGTATCTTGCTATACTCCATGCAAACTGCATTACTCCTTACAACTACTTGTAATGACTTGGATGCTTAGATTTGAAATTTCTTATGGGAAAAGAATGTTGATCACAAAAGACCTCATTTGGTTGCATGGAAACAAGTGTCACTACTACAAAATGATGACACGACATCTATAAATAAACATTAGATAAAAGTTAAACTAACGTATATATAAATGTAGTGGTGTTTTTATAAACATGAGGAAAATTACGTTGATTTCTATTAAATAACTAACATCCAAACTCAATATCATGTTTGATGTTAGTTTAAATTAAGGATTTGATGTACTTTTAGAATCACTTAATATGTACCATTTTAGTTTAAACTATCTTTAAAATCTATAACTCCTTAATTGTCAAAAAATTTTATTAATATATCAAGTAAATTCTTATTTAATTATACTTCAAAAAACTTTATTTGAATATAATTCATGACTTATTTGATTATGGTCAAATAATTATTTATTAGTTTATCAATTGAATTATTAATCAAATTGTTACATATAACTAATTTATTGATATAACAATATTACAATTAATTTTTTATTTTTCAAGATTATGGGATTTTAAAATTCTCCAATAATCATTAATTTTTTTATTTTATCAAGACTATAAAATTTTCAAAATAATTAAAATAAATTTGACATGTGTATATTTTGATATATGAAAATACATAGATTAGATGCTAGCTTTTTTAAGAACTATTATATATGGAAAAAAAATTAAAAAAAGTATATATAGATGCTAACTCTCATTCTACTTTACCTTGCTCTCAATGTTTATTTATTTTTCCCTTTGTCTTTCTCTTTTGTTACTTAGTTTCATTCTACTTAAGCTTACTTTGAAGGTTCATAGTTTCTTTTCCCTTTTTCTTTCTTTCTTTCTTTTTTTTTTTTTTTGCTTAGCTTGTATATACATGATTTACTATTTTTTTCCTTTTTCTTTTTTCCTTTAAACAAGGCATATGGATTCTTTAAATAAGAGGATGATGGGTGCACTTAATGTGTGTGTATTGTCCTATAGATTACCTTTGATGTATGTATTGTTTTGTTGCAAGCAATCCTAATCGCTTCAACAATATTGTTGTTTTATTGCAAGCAATTCAAGAAGCTTTAATAATAATATTGTCTTGTTGTAAGCAATTTTGGCAGCTTCAACAATAATATTGTAGACCACCTTTCATGTGTGTGTTGTCTTGTAGATAATCTATTTGTTGCTAGCAATCCTAGTGACTATCCTTCAGAATTGAACTTTTCATTCAACATTATTCCTTCTATTCGGTCCTAATGCTCTTTTTCTAAAATTGTAACTTAAAGCAAGTTTTTGTATTTTATTAAAAAAATTAATAGAAACAACGTCAATTTTGTAACACAAATTGATATCTTTAACACAATCCAAAAAAAAAAATTGTTGCTAATAGTAGGTTTCTGTAAAAATGTAACTTGCAGTAAGTTTTCTATATTTTTTTAAAAAAATTAATAAAAAGACGTCGATTTTTAACATAAATTAATGTCTTTAACACAATCTAAATTTTTTTTGAAGTAATTAATATTATTTAATGTGCAAAATAATTTAATTATTAAAATATTATTCAATAGACAAAATAATTCAAGTATTTAAATATTATTTAATTAATAAAATTTTTCAAAACATAATTAACCTTAGGTAAATTATTTATGAAATAAAATGGAAAAAATTAATTAAAAATTTTCAAATCGAGTTGTCTCATAAATACATTAAAAATAAATATGTTGATTGTCATAAAAAAATCGACATATAAACAAAATGAAAAAATTCAGCGTGGGAATAATATGAAATGACAATAGTACTTTTATAAATATAATGAAAATTAATATATTGATTTTCATTAAAAAAAAAAATTCGACGTCTTAAGTTTACACATCTATTTATTATAAAAACTAACATAAATACATGAGAATAAATGTTGATTTCTTTTTAATAATCAATGTCTAAAGTTTAGGTTTCTTTACGTAATATGCTAGTTCTTCACCCTGCTCTCATTTGCTTTTCCCTATCTGAAATATTTACAAAATCATTCTTAAACCCTTGGTTGCATTTTTCTTTGTTGTCTTTGATTGTTTTTGCTATCTTTGATCTTCACATTTCAAGTCCATCTCTGATTAAGGTAGGGAACTTTGTTTTTTCTCACAGTGTTTTTCCTTGCTAAGATATCAATTTTTTTTATACTTTTTGATTTTGTACTTTACTAATGATTTATATTTTAGGATTTAGTTTTTTTTTCTTCTTTTGTTTCTTAGCTTATTTATCAAAAATAATTGTTAGAGTTTAGTTTTTGGTTGTGTTTCTTGGCGTAGATTATTTGGTCATGCATGCCCTATTTTGTATCACTTGGCAAAGTGCTTAGGAATATGTATAAAATTTTCCTTATAATCTATGTAGTAAAAATTGAAACTTGGCATGTAACTATTTCCCATTCAAAATCATCAAATATAGTCTATAAAAATCGAACCTTGAAACGCAATCTATGTAGTATGTAACCTTGGAATGTTAACTTTTTTTTTCTGCATAAACATTCAAAATTTATATTAGTTATTACTCCGTGTCTGATATATAACAACCTTTTGTATATAAAATGGAAAAATAGAAATAAAATTGATATAATAATTTTGTGAGATAAACTTCTTTTTCTTTTTTCCTTTTAAATAGCCATGTGGATCCTTCTCAATACACTGATAAGAGTATAAGGGATGCTACCCTTATGAAGGAAATTACCCTTATCCATAGTAAAGGAGAAAAGATAAAGGTTAACTTTAATGCCAAGGGTTAGGCAATTAGGAATGGATCATCAAAATATAAAAGTTATATCGAAATGTTGGCATGAACAAAAGTGCCAATCAATATTAAGCAATGGAAAGAAGTATAAAAGACATCAAGGAGAACATTCGATATGATGTCTTGGTATATATTACTTATCTCCAATTTTGTTTAAGATATGTATAATTATCTTCTTAAAATAATTGTATATAAGTATAATCTATGTGTATATTGTCTTGTAGACTACATTTGATATTGATGCGGGGAAGAAAAAAGAAGCCGTAAAGCTTGCTAGTGAGTGGTGAAAAAGTTCAAAAACTAGTTGCCAAGGGATCACATCACTATCATGAGGAAGGGTAATGACCTTTTTAAGAAATACAACTTTCTCAATCAACAAGTGTGGGATGATTTTGTTAAGCAGTGCCAATCCGAGACTTTTCAAGCAAATTTGGTCATCATCTTATCTTATATTTTTTCAATTATATATTATGAGTAATTTGACCATCTTATTAACTTTTTTTTATCAATAAGGTACAAGTATAGTTAATAGGGAGAGAGAAGCAAGTAATAAATATAAGCATAAACTATCTCGTGGCAGATATATAAAGCATTAGCAAGCTTTGGTGAAGGAAAAACTTGCAAAACAACAAGCTTCTAATAAGCCCGATTCATAAGTATTTCCATATCTTGATATGAATCATGGAAAAGAGCCAAGTTAACACAAAAAGTGAATATATGACTAAAGAAAGTAGATAGTTGCTGAGAAAATTATAAGAAATTTGTAGTGTTAACTGCTCAAGTAACTATAAGTGTTAAGTGTTAATAAATATTTTTAATTATATGCCACAAGATTCTCTCACTCAACAATCGACCCAAAATGATTTTACTCCATTCGGAAGGATGGACATATTTACAGTTGTGTTGGGAACTCAAGAGCATCCCAACTATGTTTAGAGGTTGGGGGAGGAGTGGGTCTTAAGGCCTATTTTGGAGGATCATCAAAACATCTTTAAGGATTATCACATTGTGAGGAGTATCATACTGTAAAGATTACTGCTAGAGTGACATAGAAAGTGAGAGAGGAGACCTAGATCGAGATGGAAGAAATATTTGATCAGAAGATGGTAGCCTATATTCAAAACATGGGCATGCAGTCACTCTTGATCCAAGGCTTGTAGATGATGAGGTAAAGATGCACCTTCCTCCCTTGCCTAGTAATGTTAAAGCCAACTGCCCGGAGACCCCAATCCATTTGCAGAGATACTAGATGTAAATGACTATTACCAAAAGCTTAAACTACCTTTATTATATAAGTAGTTTCTAATATTTTTTTATGAAAAATAACATTATAATTTTTTCAATTTAGTTTTTTTTTTGTCTATATATGAAGGAGGCAAATGTCTTCTAGCTCTAGCGCCAAGGAATGTATAGTGGTATATGGAAGGATTTTTCATAATCACACCCTCTATTACCAATAATTGCTGGACGATCAAGCAAAGGTCATTATTGACACCCCACTAGATTAGAATGCAAAACTACTAGTGTCAATAGATGAAGTAGGGACACTAGGCCAAACGATTAGGGACTTACATTGCATAGCTAAAAAATCTTATCACTTTGGCTATAAAAGTATCATTTTTTATCTAATAAGTAATTTTTTTAAAGACCCAATTTTACTATATTTCTAATATCTAAATTTCATAATTTTATACATTCAATTAGGCATTTTACTAAGAAAGGAGTGAACTAAAAGGAGAAGAGGCCAGGGAGGTTCAAAGTAAGTCGACCAAGAAATCAATGGCTTAACTAACTTACCTTACTCAAACCTAAGAGATGCCTTTTATTGAGCCAAGGAAAAGGTTATCTAATGTGGTTGAAAGATGGCGAATGATGATTTCATCGAAGTTTATATGGATGCCGAGTTCATAAGTAATGAATGTGAAATTTTTATAACCGAAGATGACATCATGCAATTCTTAGCCATAAAAGAGATAAATATAACTTACTTCTAAGTTTTTGAAATGTGAGTTTTCCTTTAACTTTCAATTTATAATTTTATTTATATTATACATTTCAAAGTGATTTATTAATCATTTCCTTTATATCCTTGTAAAAACTTCTGCATCGTGACTGTGAGACCAAAGGATTGGATGCTGAATATCTATGTCTACAATTACTTGTACCAGTACGCTGCACCTATAGAGAAAAAAAATAGCATATGTCTCGATAGTCCAAACAAAAAAGAAGCAACATGTGTTTGCACCATTTATCAAGTCGTAAGTATCTAATGTGATATTTGATGTTTTGTTATTATAGGCATCACTGGATACTATGCACGATTTATGTAGAGAGAAATGTCATTTACTGGCTTCATCCCTTAGGACATTTGCCATACATGAATATCAAAAACTGTGATGAATAATGAGTTATTTTGTAAATTAAAATTTAGTTTTAGGATTTATATTATATATGATTTCCTTTATTAATATACTAGTTTTTTTGCATGAATTTGATTAAAAATATGTCTTAAGATTCATTTTTACATGGATGGCAACAGGAAAAAGTCTAAGACAAAATGGATCACCTTACAATTAAGTTTTTTGATCATCTTAAATACCTTTTATAATAATCTAAGTAATATCATATTTAATTGAAATCGTTATTTGAGTACATATATTTAATTTGTTGTAGTGTTATCGTCAACAAGAAAATGTGGAGTGTAGATACTTTATAATGAGTATAAAAGTGACATAATCACTCAAATAAAAGAAGACTATGATCCACAAGAAGTATAATAGTTTGATTTGAATCCATTGAGATTTTTGTTACAAAAATTATAGTGTTGCTCTGTGATATATGATATGTGATTTGATGTATGTATATCTATTTTGTAGTACTTTGGAGATATCAGTCCTTACACTTAAGTTGAAATTGATCAAATTCGATATTAGTGGGTTGGGTTTCTCCTATACTATTTTGATGAATAATTTTAACAGATCATATGTTTTGTTTGAATTTGTATGTAATTAAATTTTTTGTAATGTATATGTTTTCTAATGTATTGAATTTGTATTGTATTGAAAGTTTTGTAATGAATTATATATCTATTTAAAAAATATGAGTAAAGAGAAATAATATCAATTTTTTTTAATAAAAATCGATGTCCTTAATAATTTACACATCAGTTTAACATATTAATTGACATCTAAAATGAAAATTGTTACATAAAATATTAGATTTTCTTACTAAAAAACCAATATAAAAAATCTTCCATTTATATAGAAGTTTTTGTAGAACTGACTATCACTCTCGCTCTCTTCTTGGTTTGAAATTGTAGCTCTATCTCCGCTTCATCTTTAGTGATTCGAAGGCGCTCTCACTCTCACTCTCTCACCGACGAAGAAACCCTAGCTCGCTCTCATTCTCTCTCCCTCGGTAGTTTAAACTAATCTTCTTTATCTCACCCTTTCTATTTCTAGGTACCAACTATTTTTTTCTAATTTTATTAATAATTAATGCTATGTAGATGAGATGAATTGTTTGCTAAGTATGTTTAATTAGGTGCCTAAAGTAAAGACACATATTATAATTATAATATAGAAATGCCCTAACACATTTCTAGCATCGGAACATACCAAGGACATAGCTAACTTGTTTTCTAACACGTCTAGCATTATAAATTTGTAATTGTAGCTTCGATTTCTACATCTCAAATAAAGTCTAATTGATTTAATTTTAATATAAAAATTTAAATATAATTGATTTAATTTATGAACAGAAGTCCAACATTGCCTTATTTTTAATTTTGTTCAATTCTAGATAGTTATGCATCGTAGGTGGATGTTTGCTATTGGTTAAACGAATAATATGCAAATAGGGTTAAGGAGTTTATTATATTTGCTATTGATCAACGTGCTGTAAATAGTAATGAGTTGATTAGGTGTTCTTGTTATATTTAAAGAACGAAAGTCGAGGAAGTAAAAGATCATTTATTTATTCATGGCATTGATAAAGGATATACGATGGATATGACATAGTAAAAGTAAATTGTGTAGTATGTCTAGTAGTTATCAAGACAATAGAGGGTATTAAAATGATGAAATTGATGCAGGTTTGCATGATTAATTGGAGAATATGATGCACAATGTTGTTGAAGATAATTTTAGAGCGACCACATATCCTTAAAAGCTTATTAAGTGATGCAAAAAAGCTTTGGTATCCGAGTTGTACTAAATTTACAAAATCATTTGCTATGTTAAGATTGTTCAACTTAAAAGCAAGGAATAGGTGGAGTGATAACTGTTTCATGGCCTTACTTGAAATGCTGAAAGATATGCTTCCAAAAGGTAATGAACTTCCATATTGTGCTTACAAAGCCAAGAAATTCTTGTGCTCGATGGATATGGAGTATAAGAATATATATGCTTGCCCTAATGATTGTATACTATACAAAAAGGTGTCCAAAATGTAGGACATTACATTACAAATTGAAGAAGAATGATGTGAAAAATAAACGGGCTTTGGTTAATGTATTATGGTATCTTCCAATAATAACAAGGTTTAAATGTATGTTTGCTATGTAAAAGATGCCAAGAACTTAAAGTGACATGTAAACTAGATGATTTCTGATAACAAGCTTTGACATCTATCTAATTCTCCTCAATGAAAAATACTTGATTCATTATTTCCTAAATTTGGTAGAAGCAAGAAACCTTAGGCTTGGACTTTGTAAAGATGGAATGAACCCTCATGGTGACCTGAGTAGCAAACGTAGCACATGGCCCATTCTGTTGGTGATTTACAATTTATCTCCTTGGTTATGTGTGAAGCACAAGTATATAATGTTGTCATTGATAATTTCAAGCCTCACATAATCAGGAAATGATATAGATTTCCTTTTAGCATCGCTTATTTTAGACTTGAAGATGATGTGGTATGAAAGTGCATCAGTGTTTGATGCATATCGTTAAGAGTCTTTTCAGTTGCATGCCTTGATCTTTTACACAATAAATGACTTTCCAACTTATGAAAACTTGTCTAAACACAATGTCAAAGAATAATAAATGACTTTCTGATCTTTTTAGTCACTAGAGATTTCTTTTCCAATCTCACCATTATTGTAGGTAAAGAAAGGCTTTCGACGGGTCATTGGAGGAGGGAAAAGCTCCAATGCCATTAACTAGGGACCAAGTATATGAATGGGTGGAAAATATTAATGTTATTTTTGGAAAACCCTATACACCTACTAGTGATAAGATTTTGTGGAAAAAGAGGTCCATATTCTTTTATCTTCCATTTGGCAAATATCATTTGTGAGATATAATTTTGATATGATGCATGTGGAGAAAAATATTATGATAGTCTAATTGGAACACTCTTGAACATAACAAGTAAGACTAAGGATGGAGTCAAAAACAAGACTAGACTTGGTTGAATTGGAAATATGAAAGGAATTAGTACCAAAGAATAAGGGTCAATGAATGTATTTGCCTCCAACTTACCATACTATGTCTAGAAAGGAGAAAACAAGTTTCTGTGAGTGTTTACATGGTGTTAAGGTCCTGTAAGGGTATTCTTCAAATATCAAAAGCCTTGTTTCAATAAAAGATTTGAAATTAGTTAGTTTGAAGCCTCATGATTGTCATGATTTGATGCAACAACTGTTACTGATAGTTATCTTAACGATCAAGAGCTATACTGTGTAAACACTTAATTGAAAAAACAGGCTTTTGATATTTGAAGCAATATTGAAACACAGTATATTGCTTAAACATGGGAGACATGTCATTACTATACTGTGTTTTTTCTTCAATGCAATATGTAATAAAGTCATTGACCTTGAGAAATTGGATGGCTTGTAAAAGGAAGTTGTTATTATGCTATGTCAACTTAAGATGTATTTTCCACTTTCCATTTTTGACACCATGGTGCATAGGGATGCATAACGGGCCGGAGGCCCGCGGGCCTGGCGGGCTAGCCCGCATTTTTTTGCGGGTTGGACCAGCAGAAAGGTGACCCATTTAAATGCGAGCTTAAACGGGCCAAGCCCGTTTAGGCCTGCATTTATGCGGGCTAAGTCCGCGCGGAGCGGGCCGGCCCGTTTAAAAAATATAAAAAATATTTAAATAAATAAATTAATTAAAAT
>JANHAO010011424.1:0-16981 GCA_026873985.1 Saraca asoca | reverse complement strand
TGGGTTTTGATAAAATGTTTTGAAAATCATTAATTTCCCACTACTGTTTATTTTCAAATAGTTGAATATCATGATTTTCATTTATTAAATAGTATGATTTCAACAAATATGATTTTCATATATAAATTGAGATTGCGACTGTAGAACGGGTAAGCACATTTCCAAGGCTATATTTTATATATACTTTCAAATATGATTTTTATATGGGTTTTTTTTAGTGATTATGGGATTGTTTACTCACTGAGTTTCATTGAGACTCATTTCATTCTTTTCTATGTTTTTCAGATTCAGAAGCCTTTCTAGATTCCGGTCCAATGGAACCTCTTGCGGAGATTAAAAGATATAAATGGTGATGTGATATGGCAGTTGGATAGGAATACATATGCATGTGTTGTACGTGTTGTTTGGATGCCCAGTAGGATGTGATTGTATATTCTGGGCCACTGTTTTATATTCTGTTGTTATACAGGTTTGACGGGCATGTAACCCTTGATAATTGTTATGTGGGCTATGTGGCCAGGTGTCCAAAAAATAAAGGGGAGTTTATCGAATTTTCGGTAGAAATAATAATATGAGTATTTGATTGCTAAAGAAATTTTTATGCATTGATGTGTTATGTTATTATTGCATGGTAAGGCTTGTAGGAAGGCTCTATCGGTGACTTCCTACGCCGGTCACGTTCCATAGGTTGGGACGTGACATTTCCTTGCCACCCTTGGAGAAATACCTTGGACGTGGCTCCGGAGTCTCCTAGCTCGCAGCATTAACAATTAGGAAGAATGTCAAAAAAGATTCCTTAACCAATATAAGGCACTAAAGAGGCAGCTCACACGTCCTATCACCTCGCAATAGTCTTTCAGCAGAGAGATGAATCGCTGAAAGACTATATCACCTAATTCAGGTGCGAGATCAGCAATGTAGAAAATCCCTCAGATGAAAGCATCCTTGCGGTGATCTTGGCTGGACTCCATAAGGATAGGAAAATTTACAAGGGTATATACAAGCCTCCAGTGAAGGACTTAAGCAAATTCTATGAGTGAGCTGCCAAGGAAATTAGGTGGGAGGAGACTTTTGGCCCAAAGAAGCCTAACCAGAAGAATGAGGCAAGTAGGAATAATAGAGAGAGTTAAAAGGATGGCTCTAATGGCTAGGCCACAAAAAAGGCCAAGGGTGAGTGACCTTAATGCCAAGGTTGCTATAATAGTTACAGTGTCTTGTCAGATACTCCAGACAGGATATTTACAACAGCGAGGGATAAGGAGGACTTTGGGAAGCCTAGGCCCATAAGGACTCCTCTTGAACGTAGGAACGGGAATAAGTTTTGTGCCTATCACAATGAGGTCAGGCATAATACTTTAGAGTGTTGGGAACTTAAGGATGCCATTGAGGATCTCATCAAGAGAGGTCACTTAAGGGACAATGTAGTGCGGCCTTCGGGACAACAACCTTAATGGTCCTAGCAACTAACACGTCATAAACGTCAACAGATTCTTGATCATGAGGAGGCACCCTCAGTGAGGACCATATTTACCATCCATGGTGGATCCCACATTACTGGAACTTCAAAATAGTCACATGTGTGGTATGTGGGAGAGGCAAAACATGTCCTACTTACGAGGCATGATAAAGGTGAAGGACCAATGACAAAGGCCAAGATGAGCTCTAATTGCATCACCTTTACTAGTGAAGACACTCGAGAAATACATTCTCCACACAATGATGTACTGGTCATTCGAGCTAGAATTAGTAATGTCGAGGTGCAGAGAATCATGATTGACACAAATAGCTCAGTTAACGTGATGTACAGGCAATGTTTTGACTAAATGCGCATAAACTCTGACCAGCTTAAACCTTCCCTAGAACTTCTTTTTAGCTTCACAGGAGATGCGGTAGTACCAGCAAGGTAAATCAAACTTCCAATTACCCTTAGGGACTTAAGCTTCGAAGCTACTGCCCTGGCTGATTTTCTGATCATCGACTCTCCCTCAACATATAATATAATGCTGAAACGACTGGTGATGAATGACCTAGATATGGTCATATCACCCAGAATGCTTACCATCAAATTTCCAACCCCTAACAGAGTTGGATGTGTATGAAGAGAACATCAAGTGGCCTAACATTATTATAAAGATATAGTTGAAATAGGAGTAAGAGGAAATAAAATTAATGTAGGTTCTAGAGGAGAGCCACAACCTACGAGCTCAACTGGGGTTAGCCATGACCTGGACCCTTATGAAGTAGGTATTGAAAAGATGACCAGCTCGATAAAAGAACTCAAGGACATTCAAGTTAGTGAGGCAAACATTGAAAGATGCCTCAAACTAGGAAGAAATCTATCCCTAGATGTGAAGGTAGAGCTAACTAATTTTCTTAAAGTAAACCTTGACGTCTTCACTTGGAATCATGAAGACATGGCTAGAATTGACCCAAAGGTCATGTCACACAAGTTGAACATTGATCCTTGCTATAAGATAGTTCGTTAGAAGTGAAGGCCATTGACTGTTAAATAATGCATAGCTTTAAAAGAAGAAGTGGATAAACTTTTGGCCAGTAAATTTATCTAAGAAGCTCATTACCCAACTAGCGTAGCCAATCCTGTGTTGGTTAAGAAAAAGAATGGGAAGTAGAGAACCTGTATTGACTTTATCAACCTCAATAAGGCATATCCAAAGGATAGCTTTCCCTTGTTGTGAATTGATCAACTCGTGGATGTAACAGCAGGGCACCAACTCCTCAGCTTTGTGGATGCCTACTTAGGGTATAATCAGATCCCCATGGATAAACAAGATGAGGAACACTCCTTATTTATTATTGATCGCGGGCTGTACTATTACAAAGTGAAGTCCTTCAGACTAAAAAATGTAAGGGCAATCTATCAATGATTAGTAAACATGATGTTCAAAGAACAAATTGGAAAAATGATGGAAGTATATATGGATGACATGTTGGTAAAGTCCGAGCAGGTTGCCAACCACGTCTGTGATCTAGGGGAGATGTTCCAAATTTTGAGGAGGTAACAAATGAAGCTAAATCCACATAAATGTGTGTTCAAAGTTGCTTCAGGAAAATTCCTCGGATTCATGGCAAATAACAAGGGAATTGAAATAAATTTGGGGAAGATCAAAGCCCTCATTGATATGAGATCCCTAACTGGGGTTAAAGACATATAGAGCTTAAATGGTCAAGTTACAACCCTTAACAGGTTCATTTCTAAAGCCACAGACAAGTGCATCCCCTTCTTCAATGTGCTAAAGAAAACAAAATGCTTTGAATGGACAGAATAGTGTGAGATTGCTTTTCAGTAGCTGAAGGAGTATATGGGATAAGCTCCTTTCTTGTCCAAACCAAAGGAAGGAGAGAAGCTTATTATTTACCTAGGAGTGTCTCAACATTCTCTTAGTGTAGCTTTGATGCGAGAAGAAGATGGAGCTCAGTTCCTCATTTATTACATGAGCAAAAGGTTGCTAGACACTGAGACAAGGTACTCATTTATTGAAAAACTTACCTACTACTTAGTAGTTACGTCAAGGAAGCTACGACCCTACTTCCAGGCTCATAGCATAAAGATGCTCATATAGTTCCCACTCAGACAAGTCTTGCAAAAGATGGATGTCTCAAGTCATCTACTCAAATGGGCAATTGACATCGAATATAAGCACAGACTAGCAATCAAAGAGCAAGCTCTTGTAGACTTTATTATAGAATTCACTAGGTCCATACAAGAGGAAGTAGAGACTTCAGAAGCTTTATGTTGGGAACTGTATGTTGATGGGTTGTCAAGTGAACAAAAGGCCAAGGTAGGAGTGCTTCTCATCAGTCTAAAAGGGCATAAAATCCTCTATGCATTGAGATTTGGTTTCCAAGCTACAAACAATGAAGCTGAGTATAAAGCATTATTAGTCGGGCTGCGATTGGCAAAAGAAATGTGAGTTGAAAGATTGAAGATTTTTAGTGATTCGTAACTCATTATTTGCCATGTACAGGGGGAATATGAGACTAGAGGATAAAAAATGACTATCTACTTATCAAAAGTTCAGGAATTATTGAGCTCATTTCAGCAATATAAAGTCAATTAGATACCGTGAGCTTAACACGCACATGCTGATGGCTTAGCTCGCCTAGCCACGACTAAGGATGTTGACTTCTTGGGGGCAATCCTAGTGGAATTCCTCTTATCCCTAAGTATAGAACAAGAGGATGCTGTGGTGGCAATTGCCATGGCCCAGGACTTATGGATGGGCCTAATCATTGGTTACTTACAGAATGACAAACTACCAAAAAATAAGCGTAAGGCATGACAATTGCGAGTTCAGGTAGCTAGATATTGCATTTATGATAATATGATATACAAAAGAGGGTTCTCAACTCCACTTCTAAGATGCATTAATGGCCATGACTGTGACACCATTCTAAAAGAAATCTATACTGGCCATTGTGGAAATCATGCGGAGGAGAGAGGGGAAGGGGGTTATCTCTAGCTCAAAAAGCTCTCCAATAGGGATTTTTTTAGCCTATAATGAAACAAGATGTTGTTGATCTTGTCAAAAGATGCAACAAATGTCAGAGGTTCAGAAAGATCCCACGAGCCCTGCCAGCCTACCTACAGTAGATGGTTAGTCCATGGTCCTTTACGATTTAGGGCATGGATTTGATTAGACCGCTCCCTACAGGTTGTGAAAATTGCAAACATGTAGTGGTGGCTATGGATTATTTCACCAAGTGGGTAGAGGCAAAAGAGCTCATGGAGATCTCTTTTGCAAAAATTGAAAAGTTCTTATGGAATAACATTATTTACAGATTTGGAGTCCCCCAACAAATCGTGACAGACAACGGGACCTAATTTAATAGCAAGCAATTTATCAAGTTCTTCAACGATCTCAGGATCACAAAAAGCTTCTCAGCTGTAAACCATCCACAGGCTAATGGACAAGTCAAAGTTGTCAACAAGATTATCAAACAAATCTTAAAGACAAAGTTAGAGGCAAAGAAGGGAGCATGGGTAGATGAGTTGCAGAAAGTTTTTTAGGCTTATAGAACCATAGTTCATAGCACTACAGTAGAAACTCCCTTCTCAATGGTATCTGGATCTGAGGCAATAATCCCAGTAGAACTTGAAGTAGCATCACAATGAAGAATTACTTTTAATCTAGATGACAACAACCAATTGCTTGCCACGAATCTTGATCTTATGGAAGAAACAAGAGAAAGAGCTCACCTCAGGATCACAACCTATCAATAATGGGTCGTAAGATACTACAATCGGAAGGTTCGAGCTTGGGGCTATAAAATTGGTGACCTCGTTCTATGCCTTATCCTAGGTCCGAATTGGGAGGGCCTTTACCTCATTAAGAAAATCCTAGGCAATGGTGCTTATCACTTGGCGAATATGGATGGGGCTAAACTCCCTTGAGCTTAGAATCCTAAGCATCTTTGCCTATATTATCAATAGAGATCTGAATTTTGTAAAATTATTCAAAAATTAGTAAAAGCACTTGAGTGTTTCCTCAAATTTTTTATGTCCATGTTTATTAGTTTTTGAATAAAATCTCAATGAAGTCTTGATCATGGAATTCCAGTTGAGGTGTAACCAAGCCAACAACCAGCCTGACTAGTGATCATGATCTACTAGCTATTATATGTAGTGGATGGAACATTCAATTATAAAAATTGAGAGAAAACAAGCAAGAATATCATTGAAGTTCATTTAATACCTCCGTCAATGAGGTATATTCATACAAAGTCTAAGATTAGATACAAAGTTCAAGAATGAAATTCAAAATTACAAAGAGTCGTGGCCTAAGAAGTCAGATCCTTAGGAGCTGAGCCTTTGTGGGGGTGAAGGGTCGATAGGTGGAGCAAGTGGGTAGTCCATCATTTGAACACTAGCAGTTTCCATGACCTGCGAACCACTCTCTCTTTGAATTGAACCCTCAGCAAGAGAAACTCCAGTAGTGGACTCCACACTCTTCTTGGAAGAAATGGCCTTTGCAATGCTTTCAAAGCACTTAATACCCTCAATAGCATCCTTACCAAAAAAAAAAAAAAAAGAATCAAAGCACTTAACACCCTCAACGACATCCTTACCAAAAAAAAAAGAAAAGAAGTCCATCTTTGGGTATTGCTCCCATAAAGTGTACAAGAAAAAGGAATTGGTTTCAGACTTTGTATTCTCTGTTGCTCTTGTAACTAGCATGACGGTCTTTGCTTTAACCTTGGTGACCTTTTCCTTCCTAAGAGTAACTTCCTCCTTAGCCACCTCAAGCTTCTTCTCAATAGCCTCAGCTCATTGCACTGTCTCCTCGGCCCACTAAACCACTGCATCCAATTCACTTTTAATTTTTGTCAGCTTGATAACTGCTTTGCTGAGGTCCAATGTGATGGCCTCGTGATTTGCCACCTCACAAGATAGAGTGGCCTCAGCTTCCTTTTGAGTGACCTCAGTGTCTCTAGCTCTCTCCTTTAACTCCAGTTCCTCAGCAGTCACGGTAGCCAAGTCTTCCTCGAGTTTTGCTTTCTCTTCACCCTAAGCTCGGAGTGCCTTCTTTGACTTTATTATTGTCAGCAAGTTCTGAAAAACCAAATAGTCAAGTTAAGTTGTGGAAAGGACAAAATAACCAAGATAAAAGGACTTTACTTACCAGCAGGCCATGGTTAGATGCATAGCTCAACAATCCTTCAATTGAGAAGTCCTTTGACTCCAGTGCATTGACCTTATTGTGAGGCCCTAGGATCACGTCAACATTATCTAAGAGGAAGTTGAAGTACTCCTCTGTCTTTGGGCCAGGTCTGGCAGATTGCTCCTTAGCCTCTATCTTGGGTGCCACCTACTTTCGAATGGCGAAAACTTTCTTCCTTTTGTCCCTCTTTTGTTTTTTAGAGGGGGGCTTGGAAGAGGATGCGACCTCGACTACGATAACCACTTTAAGATGCGAGGTGGGAACTAGCTCCTGCGAAGGTGTTACTACTAAAGTCGAAGGTTGACTTATGGCAGTCGGGGTTACATCAGCATCAGAAGTTGATAGGTTGACGTAAAAAGATCGGGTGGTGGCCTTATAAGGATGAGCTTTATCATACACTCAAAATCTCCAAAATTAGCTAGGTTGAACTCCTTAATTTGGTGGGCTTTGATCTCTCTAGTGAGCTCAATATTCAAAGCCGAAGTAAGCGTGTGTGAGCATAGAAGGCCCTTATCAAATCGAAGATCATTCTAGGGGTCATCCACAGCAACAAACTCATCCAACACCTCGAGCTCCTTAGCCTTAAGAGTCGATTTCTTGCCAGCCCTATCTGTAAAATGAAACAGTGTTAGATTCGAAGAAGCAAATGTAATAACTTATCAAACTTACACATCCTTAGCTAGCTCACTAGAAGTAGGAATAAAATTAAAGTTGTTAAGGTAACGTAGAGACAGACATGAGATATAGAACCAATGGGTTTTGTAATTCTCTACATTGGATTTGTCCTTAGCATCACCCTGTGGCAAAATTCTCTTATGCTCAATTTGCCAAGCTAAAAGATAATAAATTCCATCTTGCAAGCCCGTACTCCTAATACTATGGAGATAACAAAGAACCTTGGTGGATCATGGTGGGTGATCATTTCTTAGATACACAAGTGCCAAGGAAGTAATCTGAGAGTAGGAGTTTAGGAAAAGTTGGAATGGGCAAAGTTTTAGTTTATTCAATAAATCAATGATATAGGGCTACATCGGGAACCTAAACCCAACATTGAGATGTTGAGGACTTATGGCAACGAATCCTGGAGGAGGATAAGCTGCATGATCGATAGGAGAAGGAGCCATGATATGACATCCTTTGGGGAGGCGAAATGTTCAAATCATGCCTTGGAGCTCGTCGAAAGCTGACGGTTGAAATATGGTGACTGAACATCGAGCGATTCGGAGACCACTAACTGATGGTGATCTCCTGGCCCTCAATTGGGTCTGGACAAACACCGAGCTCCTCTACGACCTCGCCACTTCTTAAGGTCACTTCATCTATAAAGTGCATCAGCTCCACACTCTGGGTTGGAGAGTCAGGTTCATCATCACTCCCTATCAGTGACTTCGGTGTTTATGAGTTATCATCTACACATGAAGAAGGAATGGTCAAGTTGCTAAAAGTAGACTATATCTAAAGGCTAGGACTAATAATTTCCTATGTGATAGGCCATACACACCTTGGGTCACCACATCTAAGACACAAGCTCTAGAAGATAAGGGGGACTCAACCACTGGGATGATATAACCTAGAAAATCAATGAAGGACTTGAAATAATAGTTAGAAACCCTAGAGTTTACTAACAAATCAACCAGATAAATCGAACCAAATAAGAAAAAATGTACAGGCAAGCAGGTTCAACCAATATTTCAGATTCTTTCAACTATGAGCAGATAAACTGCACATAAACCACAAAATAAAGACACCTAAAAACCAAAAGTTGAAGAGAGAAAACTCACCGTGTTAACCAAAGAAGAAGGTCTGGAGCCTATACGAAGCTAGTCCTTAGTAATTTGAACTTAAACCACAAGCTTGGGAAGCCTGAATAGTACTGATAGAAGCAAATGATGACGAATGAATGTAAGCTTGACAGAGAAGATGAGAAAGAAGAGTTTCAGACCATCAGATTTTAAATGGTGAATGAAAGGGGGAAAAAAGTTTTCCTTAGTTTATATCATGCACTATCTCACCATTGGATTTGGAAAGCAATCAACTACCCACAATCTAATGGCCTGATGAACGACAGCAGTAAGTTATTGCCAGTTTGGCAAAAACATTCACCAAATACAAAAACAATCACATGGGCTAGTGGCTGAAACTCAAGAGTTACAGATAAAATGACCAGAAGTACATCAAACAACCAGTAAGATTGTAGAGTATCAGCAACGGACTATAGCTCCTAATCCACACCACATTCAAGTTATACTAAGGCACAATTCTCATGTGACCTAATCTCATGCTAGTTGAGGCACATTCGTGTGACCTACCTAGGCACTCATGCTAGCTAAGGCACATCTGTGTGACCTACCTGGGGACCCAATTTTATATTAGTTGAGGTGTTTCCATGCGACCTACCTAGGCACCCAATCTTGTGCTGGCTGAGGCACATCCATATGACGTATCAGGGCACCTAATCTCATATTAGTTAAGGCCTATCCGTGTGACCTACCTGGGCACTCGTGCTAGCTGAGGCATATCTATGTGACTTACCTAGGCACTCAATCTCATGGTAACTTAGGCACTTAGGCATTCTAGTGCTTAAACTTATTACCAGCTTAATCGCTCTAGTGCTTAAAGTTATCACCAGTTAGGGCACTACGGTGCTCAAATTTATTAACAACTAGGAGGCATTAATATAACTGATCAGTTATTTAACTTAATATTTTGTTTTATTATGATTTGCAGGAATTTATGATTACTAGCCGAGGCACTCTAATGCTTAAATTTATTGATATCCAAGAAGCATTAATATAACTGATCGATCATTCAACTTAATATTTTGTTTTGTTGCGATTTGCAGGAATTTATGGCTCACACATTATCTCCCATGATGTATAGAACATCTAACATGGCACAAAAGAATCAGAAAAAGTTTATTTATTATAAAACCTCTTTCAACGAAGTAAATTTACATGAAAATTTGAGGGTACAAATCAAAGTAAGCCTATAGCAAACATATCCTAAGAGGAAGGGCTAAATTCCAACAAGCTAGAAAACTAGCAAGCAAGCTAACCAGCCCTAACTCTTCCTTGTCCTCCTCCCAAGCTAAGAGCCTCTTTCTTAACTTGAATGCCCCCCAAGATACTTGGAGAAAATTGAACGATTAACTCACTATGTAAGGAGGCTAAAGAACAAAGGGAAAGAGTTGCATTATTTAGCATGACCTATGGGGAGATTATGGAGAAATGTAACAAAACTTCCCGTAATCCTTAGAGAGGAATTATCCATAAGAGCTTCCTATAATAAAACTTCCCAGAATCCTTAGAGAAGGATTGTTGTTGCAGGCCATACACACCTTATAGCACTCTACCAGAGATCTGACCCATCAGAAACATGAGGAGCTCAGCTAATGCATCCATTAAGTTATCTTGTGGAAAAGGAAGAAAGTTTTTCACACCTTATATAGACCAGTATGGCCTCACCAGTGAATCTAGAGGCTGTCTAGCTATTCTTGATTAAACGGTTTAGGAAAAAGCAAGGCTAACATGCTAATTGCTATAAAACATGCACATTAGAGGCATGGACTGGTGAAAATAAAGTGACAAGATTGAAGTCTAAAATGATAACACTGCAGACTATAAGTAAAGACTTTAATAATAGGCAGACTGTAAGTGAGAACTTGACAACAATGAGGACTTTGCTAACAAACCACAACTCCCAGTCTGCAAAGTGAACTAAAAGTTGGGGGGACTAATGTTGTAGGTATTTTTGGAGCAATGCAAAATGAGTTGGCAAAAGCCCAACAGGAGATGAGTCTAACCAGAAAAGACCTAGATTGTCCAAAAATTGAGGCTGCTTAGCAGAGGCACCAACTTGCCAACCAGGAGCTCAAGACGCAGGATAAAACTAAGGCAAAAGCCCTAACTAATTAAGGATGAACCCCAACTCACTGGTCGGAGCATGCCACTCCAACCATCTTCCAGGAGGCTCATTTTGATCAAACCTGAGAACAAGACCAACTTGCATGGCCAACAAAGCATCCAACGCGAGCCCAGGTCACCAAACGAGTGACCTCAAGCATTGGGTATAGAACATCAAAGTCTAGTCAGTGACTAGAGGCACATATTCTCAACCGATATATCAACCCCCAAAACTAACAGATCAGCCCCCAAAAATCGACTGTGAGTTGCCTAGTATTTATTGTCTAATGCAGTGGAAGAGATAGATTTACAATTCATCAAATTACATTTATAACCCCCACTACCTCTATAAATAGGAGAAAAAATCATTGTAAAAGGATGAGGAAAAATACATGCAAAAACTCTAGCAAAATAGTGAGAGAATTCTCGTATTGCAACTCTATTAAATATTATAGAGAACATTCATACAACAATAAATACAATCACCATGGACGTAGGGGTCATACTAACTATAGAAGAATTATGATGAAAAGCTTCTGGTGTCCTTTGTTTTTCTTCCCTTTCAATCTCTTCCTTCCATATTCACACTCTTAATCTGTAGTTTGAATATTTACTAAACTTTACCTGTTGAGCAAATTTTGCCACCAACAATATTAGATGTAAATTTCAAATTAATTCAAATTGTGTATAATAAGTCTTATGATAATAATAAGATAGTTATAAAGTCAAGTATTACTTGAATTTAATAAGTTAAATTAAACAAATCATTTATTCATTATATACCATATGAAAAAAAAATTAATATCAATTACCAATTTCTTTGTATTATCAATTAAAAGAAAACAACAATTAAAATTTGATACTTTCTATAAAAAAAAATTGATTATTTATTCATTCATTTGTCATAAAATTATTAAAAGAATATAACATTCTTATTAATTTATTATGCATTATCAATTAATATAAAAATATGTATATTTCCATTTTTTTAGTCACGTTGTGTACAATTTTTAAAGATTGTTATCACTATGTTTATTGACAATCTTAATGTTTTTACAAGTTACATTAAGTACTAATGGAGATACACATATGTTTGACTTAAATGATAACTACTATATAAATGAATAATATTAGTGGCTAATTTAAATTTGATAAGTAACGGGTTTATAATGTTTATATTGAGTTGGTTTTTAATCATTCATTTATATAAATGAACTTTCAAAGAGAATTTTAATTTTTAATTAGATAAAAAAATCAAAATTAAGATTTTTGAATAAAAAATTTATCTTTTTAATCTTGATTATGAGTTCAACCATTTCACTTATGTTTATTAATTGACAAAGGTAGTGGCAAAAGAATATCTAAATTATAAAAATGAACATAGTAATCTTTAAATAATATTATATCTATATAATTTCATTCTTTTGTGTATATATATATATATATATATATAATTTCGTCCTTAAACAATATGTCAGAATGATGAAATTGTATGAATAAAGTATTATTAAAAAATTACAATTGCCGTTTTTATAATTCAGGGATTATTTTATCAACACCTTACAATTTCACAAACAAAATTGTTGATGCTATCTTGTTCATTTTTAGTTTTATTGCATTTGTTCATTTCAGCTTTGATTTTACTTTCTCCAAGAGGAGGAGGTTCTTCCTTTTTTGCACAAAATACTTATTTTTGTTGATTTCAGACATATTTTCTTTATTTTTATTTAATTTGTTAATTTTAATTTGGATAAGCATTACCATAATTTAAAATTTGGCCCCTTTTGATTTTTTTTATTTAATTATGCTGCTATGCTAAAGTTTTTTTTTTCCGTTTTATGTTATATGGTACATAACAATATTAATTTAAAAAGACTGTAATATTATGTATTTGGTGGTTTTAATTTAACTACACTATTTGCATGCTTTAGTATCATATGTTTAATTTATCTTTTAATTTTTCTTATATTATGTATTTTCAAATTAGGGGCATTCTTATTTCTATTTTAAAAAAAAAGTCACTTAGATTTAAGAGAAAAGCATGGTCAAGAATGTCCATTCCTAAGTTTAAAATAACAAATGTGTAAGTACATAAGAAAATTTAAATTCATATTTATGATTTTGCTTTCTCAATGTATTTCTTAAAAATTGTTCTAGAAGAAAGCATAAAAGTCTCTGTTAGAAATTTTTGTGGCGTTTTAATTTTACTTTCTTTATTGTACAATTTGTTTAATTACTTGACTCATTGTGTAAATATTAACTAGTAGAGAACTTGTGTATATGCGTGAGATAGTTATAATGTACTTATAATTATAAAAATTGTCAAGATAAAAAAATCAAATGTTTACAAAAATAGAACTATCAAATTAAAATACTAATATCAATGCTAGAAAATTATTTAAATATTTACTACAGATCATTATAATAAGGATTTTATAGGTATAATAAGTTTAAAATTTTATAAAATAATTTAAAAAGTTACTTAACAATCAAGTGAAGAACATAAATTAAATAATTCATAATTTAGAATTAAATGAAATATTGTAGTGCATGTTTGGCACACAACAAAAAAGTTAGTTTTTAGTTTTTAACTTGGTTAAATAGCTCTTTTTCATATTTTAGAGATGTTTGATGCACTAATTTTTTTAGGAAAAAAATTCTTTTGTGAGAAGTTACTCCAGTATTTCAATTATCTTTTCCTAATTTATCTCTCTTTCTTTGGTTAACTGACAACCCATGTCCTAATTAATTATAAACTCTCATTTCTAATTTTTTCTAATATCATACTATTTTTAATATTTTTTTCCACAAAGTCAAAGATGACAAAAAAAATTATATACAACTATATATTTGGTCTATGATCATTAATTCAACATAAATAAATACAAATAAATAAGTAAATAAATATATGATGTCACAAAATATAATTAATTATATTTTAGGCAAATTTATTTTTATTTTAAATATCTTAATTGTATTAATATATTTTGATCTCAAAATAAATATGAATTAATTTACTTTGCATATTATCTAATGATATTAATATGTCATTTTACATTTATAAGCTAGTTCAATTAATTTTACTAAACATATCTAATACAATTAATTAGCTTATCAATTTTCAACTAATACATAATAACTAATAGTTAGTAAAACATTTAACAATTAACTTGTCATCTATTTGTGTCAAACAGACTCATAGGTTAACATATGCATTCAAAAGAAAATATATGAAAATAGTTAATAATGCATAAACCACAAAAAAATAGTAACACTTTTCATCCTAAACCCTCACAATACATGTAATTCATCAAACTATAAAATTTATTCTTTTTCATAGATGGTGTTGCCTAATAATCAAATAAAAAGTCAATTTATTTTCTCTAACTTGACGTGCTTAGCCACTTTGATGGTTGACATTTGTAAATATCTTAATTATATCAATATATTTTAATATCAAAATAAATATGAACTAATTTACTCCATATATTATCTAATGATATTAATATGTCATTTTATATTTAAAAACTAGTTCAACAACTAATTTTATTAAATACATCTAATACAATTAGTTAGTTTATCAACTTTTAACTTTCAACTAATATTTAACAGCTAGTAGTTAGTATGTAACAGAGACAAGGTATGCTGGAAAAGGATGATATATACACATAGAATGTACAATTATATATACAAGAGTAGAGAGAAAATTATAGAGAAATAATAGCTAACAAACCTTATCTTCTAGCTAATTACATTCCAATAATTAAGCTCCTATTAACTAAGGAATATTATCCTATAATTTGTTACAATCCGTAACACTCCCCCTCAAGCTGGAGCATAGATATTAATCATGCCCAGCTTGTTACAAATGTAATCAATATGAGCTTCATTCAAAGCTTTTGTGAAGATATCTCCTAATTGATCCTCTGATTTCACATGTCCTGTAGTAATGAACTTGTCTTCAATCTTTTCCCGAACGAAATGACAATCAATCTCAATGTGCTTAGTTCATTCGTGGAACACAAGATTAGAGGTAATATGGAGAGTAGCCTAGTTATCACACCATAGCTTCGCGAGTAGAGAAAGCTCGAAGCCAATTTCTTTCAATACTTGGTATATCCACACAATCTCGCATACTGAGTTTGCCATGGCTCTGTATTCTGATTCAGCAGCAGATCGAGAGACCACATTTTGCTTCTTACTCTTCCACGAAATCAGGTTTCCTCCCACAAAAACATAATACCCAGTAGTGGATCTCCTATCATCCTTGCACCCAGTATAATCTGCATTAGAGTAGGCCTCAACCATACTAGAAAAACATTCTACTTTAATATGTCCATGATGACCATAAAACAGTCCACGCCCTGGAGTGCCTTTCAAATAGCAAAGAATTTGCTCTAGGAGTGCCGAATGGTTGACTGCTTGGGATGACATAAACCGACTGACAACACTGATTGGGAATGCAATGTTGGGAAGAGTTATTGTAAGATAATTCAATTTCCCTACAAGCCTCCTACACTTCTCAAGATCATGAAACGGTTCACTGTCATCCTTTGCAAGCTGTATATTGGGAGTCATTGGGGTACTACATGGCTTAGCCCTTAATTTTCCTATTTCTTTCAACAGATCAAGAACATACTTCTTTTGGGACAAGAAGATCCCTTTTCTGTTTCTTATGACTTCAACCCTTAAAAAATATTTTAAAGATCCCAAATCCTTTATCTGAAAATGTGAGTGCAAGAAAGTCTAGAGACCAAAGATGCCTGAACTATCACTCCCAGTAATTACAATGTCATCAACAAAAACCACAAGTAGGATAATACCATGTTCAGATCTCCTGTAAAATACTGTGTGGTTAGATTTGCTTTTCTGCATTCCATATTTCAGAACAACTTGACTGAATCTCCCAAACCAAGCACGAGGCCTCTGTTTTAATTCGTACAATGATTTTCGAAGTTGACATACTTTCCCACACTCCCCCTAAGCAACAAACCCAGGTGGTTGCTCCATGTAGACTTTTTCTTGAAGAGTACCATGAAGAAAAGCATTTTTGATATCCAGGTAATGCAGGAGCCAGTCATAAGTTGCCACCAAGGATATCAATAATCGAACTGAGGTAAGTTTAGTAACCACAGAAAAGGTGTTAGAATAATCAGCATCATACGTCTGAGCATAGCCTTTGGCAATAAGACGGGCTTTCAAACGTGCCACAGAACCATCAGGATTGACTTTAACTATAAATACCCACTTACACCCAATTGCTTTCTTACCAACAGGTAAGTCCACTAATGTCCAAGTGCCATTTATCAAGAGCAGTCATCTTTTCTATCATAGCAGCACACCATCCAGGATGGGCCAAGGCTTCACGAACTATTTTAGGAATAGACATAGAATTTAACATGGCAACAAAAGAGCAAGAAGGAGCAGACAAGTAATCATAGGAAACAAAAGAAGCAATAGGATAAGTACATTGACATTTACCTCTTTGGAGGGCGATAGGAAGATCACTAGAAGCCAGATCTGGAAACAAAGTGGATGGTGGAGGACATGAATCTGAACCTACAGCATTTGGGTGTCATGGAGGACATGAATCTGAACCTGCAGCATGTGGGTGTCATTTATTGTAGACATGAACAATAGGCAGTCGAGTGGATTCTAAAGTGGGTGCAGGAGTACTTGTAGGGGTTTAGAACAGGGTATAGTCTAGATCAACAAATCATCTTCCTCCCCCTGATGATGGGTAGGTGGGGAAAGAGGAAAAATGGAACATCTTCATGAAAAATAACATCTATGGAGACAAGATAACGATTGAGTGCGGGGGCAAAGCATCTATACCCTTTCTGTAGATGAGAATAACTAAGAAAAATGCACTTAAGAGATTTAGGGTTAAGCTTAGTGAGGTGAGGCCGAGTGTCCTGAACAAAACAGGTACTACCAAATATGCGAGGTTCAATAGGAAAGACAAGTTTGGATGGGAAAAGAATGGAATAAGGGATTTCTCCATCAAGAATTGAGGATGACATTTGATTAATCAAGAAACAAGCAGTAAAGATAGCATCAGGCCAAAATATTTTTGGAACATTCATTTGAAACAAGAGAGCTCTAGCAACCTCTAGCAAATGTCTATTTTTTCATTCAGCAACCCCATTTTGGGCTGGTGTGTCAACACAAGATGACTCATGAAGGATGCCATATTGAAGCATGTAAGATTGAAATGGTTCGGATAAGTATTCTTTGGCACTATCACTTTGCAAGGTTTGTACAGAGACATGAAATTATGTGTTTATTTCAGCACAAAAATTACAAAAATGTGAAAAATACCTCAGAATGATTTTTCATTAAATATAGCCAGGTAACACGAGAGTAGTCATCAACAAAAGTAACAAAATATTTAAAACC
>JANHAO010011423.1:0-16981 GCA_026873985.1 Saraca asoca | reverse complement strand
TAGTTAAGATGCAAGTAAAAGAAAACAATATAAAAATGAACAAGGATAAAAAGAAATGAAATTGATTATGCAAACAATATTACTTCTTAAGATGGTTACTAATTAAGTAGAAATTATAGGTTAAGTTGTGGATTTACAGCATGAAATGAATTTATTTATTTTAAGCTGGCGTGTATAGGGTTTTGTGTGTAAATTTTAATTGACACATGAAATGCTAGAAATTTCATATGTCCAACCCATGCATGACTTGGCACTTTTGTAATAAACGACTTGCGATTTTCTCAGTTCTTAGTGCGTGCAGATAGGGAAATGCTAATTTCAATATTTTTATTCAGTCAGAATTAGAAACTTTATAAATAGAGGTGAGAATTGTATCACTGAGTTGATATTGTAGATTACTAATTGATGTCCATAGCAGCAATTGCCACTTTGTTTTATGATAACTCAAATTATAACAATGTACTCTGGCTTTTAGAGATTTCGTGATTAGCTTTATTCATCTAATATTATTTTCTATCATTTATCAATCCATAATATTGCTGTAAGGGAACCGTTAAATTCCCAAAACTCATGACAACCAGAAACAAATTGGGTGAAAACGTTCCAAATTAATGATTAATTAGGTGAAAACGTTCCAACGACGCTATCTTACGGGTAAAAAAATGGCTGTCACCTTGTGTCTCGCCCAACTTCCAACGAGGGAGTAAATAAAAAGAAAAAAAAAAAAGGATAAATTTTCCAACACAAATGATCCAACAAATTCTCTCTCTCCTGAGTGCGCTTAAAAAATTAATAACCTGCGGGGTTATTTAGATTTAAAAATTGTGAAATTGGGCATGAATTAAATGTAATATTTTTTTACATGCAAAAAATAAAAAATAAAAATGAAAATGCAGATGGACATGATAGATCATCCTGAACCTCGTTGATATCTGGCACAGGATTGACTAATCCCACCTGAGAGCAAAACGGATCTGATCTATATGGTGCACTGCCCTGACACGACACTCAGCAACACAAGTATATCACATAAACAACTCAAAAGAAACGGGAAAAAAAAACAAAAAACTTCAGAAGCATCATACTTCTTTTATTATTTTAGAATCAAGGCCCCCCAAAAAAATGCCAGGGCTTACTTCACTGGTGCACTCAGCATAAATACAGAGAGAAAAATGATTCTTCCAAATCCCAAGACCCACAACCATACACAAATTGTGTTGTTGTGGGTCTTGATGTGGGAGGAGCAGCACTCATACAGAAATCGGCCAAGAAACATAAAAAGAGAATGGGAAAAAAAAAAACTGGAGAAATCCAGGATCAATAATTTGTAAGGTCCTCTTTTTTGTTAAACTTGTGACCTTTTCACGTCAAAATTATATTATAATATAGAATAAGCACGTATCACCTCCACCACTGGTGCCCGACACATTGGACATTTTCTTCTACTCTGGAACAATTCATTTGCACATTTTGAACATGTGCACATGTGCCCACATCTGCATCAAAAACACAATAGTATTCATATGATCATATTCTGCCACAAACTGGGCATAGATGTGTCTAATTGATACTGCATGACAGCAAATTTGCTGAGTATTTAGTATTTACCTGTACAATAAAGAATCAATATTGCTCTCACAGCATATACAGCAAAGTCCTTTTCTTACACATTCCCATTTAGATTTATCATCAGGTGAATCATGGTCATGTACTCCTGTGGTCAAGGAAACTTGTTGCTAAACTATACATTATCACACGTAACCCAGAAAGGCCAAATGGAAGAGACATGGATGAATACACACACACACACAGATATGCAAACCTGATGAATCAGCTGAGCGATTCAGAGCTGCAGAAACTTCTTGTCTTATTGAGCGCTGCAATTCAAGCTGCATATCCATACAGGCTTCCAGCATTCTCTGCATATTGTTCATTCTCTGCTGTAGCCTAGCCATGTCAATCCTCAAGTCATTAATAATCTCCCACTCCTGCAAACATCAGATGAATTAAACTATATCACAACTACAAAGTGAAAGAAGTTTCAACAATCTGACTTGCTATGGGATTGTTATCTAAATATCCTATAAAGAGGGGGGGGGGAATCCAGGCTGTAGAGGGATCAGTGTTCGCTTTGTTGTATCATGTGAAACAAAACTTTAATTTTAGAAATCACCAAAGAAATGAACATACAATCCCTAGACGCTGATTATTCATATCATTTGGTGGCCAGTCATCATGATGTGAGTGCCTGTCCCAGATAGTCCGCGGAGGTGTTGGTGACGAGGGTACGTCCAAAGCACTATTAGCATCCTCCTGGCCAACAGTCTGATCCCCATTCTGCTGCTCCAGGTCCTGTTCTACAGAGGCAGAAGGCCTTGCTTCTTGCAGCTCCCATTCAACGTGAGCATGACCTTGCCTTTCAACATATGATTGTATCAACTGGTCAAGACTCTCACGAAAACTGCTGTGAAGGAGGTTAGAGACACTTCTCCTGAAAGATGAACAGAAATTTTCATTCCAAATGAAAGTTTAAAAAGGCAAGCACAAGAAACCTCCTCGTGTCCCATTTACATACCTACTCAGCAGCTCCCTGAGTTCCACACTGTACACATTGTCATCCTCAGGAAAAAAAAATCCATGAATTCTACTAACTGAAGCACCATCACGATCAGAAGGTTCTCCCAACCAATTTTCCACAGCCTCCTGAAAGCCACCATCTTCTTGCCACATTTCAGGGGTTTCTTGGAGATGAGAGCTTTCTCCATCTTCATGCCCCAAAATTTGTTGGGGCCACTCATCTGCTGTGTCACTGAGCTGATTATCATCCATACTTTCCTCGGTGCTATTTCTCCATTCAACATTAGTTTGTAGCCAGTCACTTGCTTCATTTCCAGAAACTTCTTCCAGCTGCTCTCTTGGATCAGTGGATTCACTCAAATTTACATCATCAACAGTGCCTTCTACAGGAATTCCATAATTTGACAATCCATTTTCATCATTACTTACATCAAGCAGTTCAGATTGTTGATTATGTACCTCACCAAATTCCTGCAAATTTCTGCGCACTCTATCTTCTGTTTGCAAATTTAGTTGGGTAGACTCATTAGCAGTATCATCAGCTGCCAATCCATCAACACTTAATCCAGTGCAGTCTCTTCTTCCAATATCAACACTGAATGAAGATCGATCTTTCAACTCAATTTCCAGACACATTTGCTTCCCTCCTACATGAGATGTAGAGTCTTGCCGATCCAAATTCTCACTTGTGGATCCTTGCAAACAACCCTGATTGCCTGATGGCCCAATTCTATCACTTTCTTCATTCCTAGGCTCAGGCTCAGAACATACAGTTGAGACTACTTGTGAATTGCTGGCTTCAATTTGTTCATTTGTATTAGCATCGGTATCACTGTTAGATGAGGCATCAGATGGGTTGCTGGATGATTGACTGCAACCAGAACTGCCCTTTCTAGACAAGAACCCTTCCCTGTTCATTTAAAAAAAAAAAAATCATTGGCATGTATCCATGACCTAATCAAAGAAACTCACAATTTAGTTAAAGGAAGGAAGGCAGGAGGAAGATCATGGAACACTATTGAAATAAATACTAACATTTCTTCTTAATTTAATGGCAGAAAGAATTATATACCTTAGACCTGAAACAGTCTGTTTTTGCCTCAATAACCCTAGTTCACTTTCAGCCACGGAAGCTGACCTGTTATTACCAACTAATTTATCATTTCTCAAGAATCTGCCTCTTAGCAAAGCCTGCAAATATTTTAACAACCTGTCATCAACTGCAAGAGTGGACCTCTGAATTTTTTTTAAAAAAAAAAAAAACTTTTTTTTTAGCTGGACACATCAATATAGTATATTCCATCTTCTTTCTCCCAACTCGGTCTCTATTTCCTTTCTTCATTGAGAATTTTGTTCATAAGCTCACTTTCTCTATAGCAAAATTATTTCACTTAGAATGTCAGTAGATGTGTTCTCTTCAGGACAGCAGTGTCTGACTCAACTAGTTCATATCTTTAACAAGTTCACAATTAAAGAGCTCCAATCTTTATGCTCATATGATATGGTATATGCAACAGGAGGGCACATATCCACAAGATATAATTATTTAGTGAGGAAAAAAACCTGAATGCGGTTGCGATGAGGAAATTGAGACACAGCTCGGTGGTCCAACAACTCTCGCATTTCTCTTTGCCTTTCTGCCTCAGCCTTCTTAAGCATATCAAGCAGAACCTGTCTTCCACAGAATTTACGAATACCCCTCCGCATATGCTCGGTTTGTCCCTCATTTTGATTAACAACATATCCATCACGAACACGTTCAATTTGCTCACCAACTTCAGCAGACTGTTCTTCTCTGTTGTCTGCATAAGCAACATCTCTCTGCTGGCTACTCATTTGCACCCACTCCCTAATAACTCTCACCCTCTCCTGCTCAGTTTCACCAAGCCATTCTGCTCGTGAATTGTTATTTCTTCGGGAAATGTTTGATGTGTGATCCCCACCACTATTCATCCATTCCTTGAAAATTTGCCTCACTCTTTCCCTTTCAACTTCTCCAAAATCAGAAGAATTTTCACAACTAGAATTGTTAAACTCCTCCTGTTCATCATGGGATCCATTTTGACTTTGTGATTGTGACCACATCTCACAATCATTCACATCCAACACTGCATCCTCTAGAAGATGCCCCCGGTCTCTCTCATGGCTATCTGGTGTATTTGGCTGCGAGAGGTCAGCAATCAACCTATCACTCCCATGTTGAAGCAACCTTTCACCAACTCTTCCTTGAGCTTGACTCACCACATGTTCATCCTCAATCTCTCGCCACATTTGCAATAGTGAAGATGACCGGGTGTTTCCTCTCCCTCCATCTCCTTGTCTCCTGGATGTTTGAGAATGGGAATCCCTGAGGAAAGAAGATTCAAGCACAGACACATTGTGCGGACCAGCAATAGCCATTTATAATTTTCTTCTCTCTAAAGCAAATGCCGTCAACAGATCCAATGAAAATGCAGTATAATTTGCATTAGATAACAAAGAAAAGAAAACTCAAAGAATCCTTTCATAAACAGGTCACTTAATATCTGTATAGCATTGATCTGGTGGCTACCACTATCATCAGTCTTCACCCTATCAAGGATTAAAACCTGCAGCAGAAAGGAATTGCATCAATAAATTTATTTTTAATTCTCAGTCAAATTATCAACTTGAAAACACAATAAATTGACTAGGAAAAGGTCTCCGAATTCTATACCATAAGAGAGACTTCCGAAGTAGCTAGGCTAAAATCAAATAAAATAAAAAGGCCTAGAACCAGCTCGGTTATTGTATTCAATTCTTAGTACTCTGCCTGAACATGTACAAAGACATTGAATCTCAAACTTTCAACTCCGTGAACCTCAGATTCGGCGAGCCCAGCGAAACTGAGCAAAATAAAGCCATTGGGCTTAGTGCACTGAACGAGCTGGGGCACTTCGACTCGTCACTCCAGAACAGAAAGTTTAAAAACTTATTCCTCTCCATTTCTCTCAGCTTCCTCAAAAATTCACCACAGAGAAAATGGAAACCACACAACATTCAAATCGGCATCACAAGTTGTTCCAATTTCCAAACAGAAAAAGGAAAAACACCAGCAAAGTAACCAGATTCCACACGAATCAACAACAGAACCCGAAACACAGCATGTAAGTATACAATTCAGTTGTAGCATTGAAGCACAAGAATGAATGCGAAGCATCAACATAAAACGTACCGGTAAAGCCACCCTTTTGATTTTGAAGTAAAGCAAACGAAACCCTAACTAGGAAGAAATTCAGAGCGAGAATGATGACGACAAGAACAGAAGTCTCAGAAGAGAGAGAGAGAATTGAGAGAGGGAAGAGAGGCGATTTACAAATAATAAATGAGACACGTCATCCGTTGTGTGACATTTCCATATAAACTGCCGTAATTCTAACGTTTAAATTATTTTTTTGGAAACAGCGGTTATTATTTCCGGATTGTCTGCACGTGGCAGTCCTGCTAGTATCGCCTGGTCCTTACCTTCCTGGCAAATCACGAAACCTCCCCTTCCGAATCTTAAATTGAAAGTGAAGCTTGCGAGAAACCAGAACCCTGAAACGGCACCGTATCAAATTTTTACAACCTTTACATTTTTTTAATTTAATTTCATGTCTTATTTCAAAAACACATAAAATACTATCACGTAAATTGTAAAAAACGTAAGATGTAATAGTGTTTTATGTCTCACAGATATATATATATATATATATATACACACACAATTACAATGTCAATATATAAAATATAATTTTTTTTTGCCAACTAGAGAGCGGTAAATATACAACATATCAAATAATTTAAATTTTCAACTTTTTTAGGTTGATGATTTAAATAGTCAACTTTTGAGGTAACAAAGTTAACTTAGACATTTATTTTTTAAAATAAAGGCAAGTTAAAGTTGAAAAGAGGCCAGCAACTTCCAAAGGAGAAAAAACAAATAAATTTCTGTTGGATGGTGGTGAAGCAGCTACTTTTTCAAATGTTTTATTTTTCACCATTGAATGCACCCTTTTTTCATCTGCCACCTCTGGGATCTAAACATTCATTGTATCTCTTCAATTAGTCATTGATTTTAATTTATTACACACAAAAAATATTAATGCAGTATTAATATCATCATAAAAAAGAAAAATTATCAATATGAAATTGGGGGGAAAGCTGAAACTGATGATTTTCAAATTAATATCAATATAAAAATAAATACCAATCATGAAACTAAATATTTATTTATGTATTGTAATGATGAGGTCATCCTTTAAAGTATCTCATCCAATTCTACAGTAAATGAAGATAATTGAAAAGCATGGTCATTTAGGATGCGTTTAGGAGGGCTTATCTACAACTTATATTTGAGCTTATCTTATAATATAAGTACTTTATATAAAAAATTTAGATATTTACTTAAATTTATGAAAATAACTTATGACCGTTTAATAAGTCCATTTAAACTTATTTCAATAAATTTCATGAACAAGCTTATGAAAAAAGAATTTATTAAAATTTATAGACATAAGTATTTAATTAAATTATTTTTTCAAACGTACCCTTAATCATGATCACTGTGGACTTATAAGCTAGTTAGCTTATCCTAAATAAATACTGCAAAGTTGGTCGTACTCTTATTACTTGTGGCCATTCAAGTCAGAGGTTGCCTCCACAGAGAGTAGAGTCATCATGAAGTTCATAAAAGCTGCCTTCACATGACTCTATCAACTCCCTTTGAATTGGGTATTTGATTGGTGGGTTTTGGTTTCTAAAATCTATGGATAGATTTTGGATTATGTTAATCTAAACTACAAGTTTAATAAACTGAAGTACAGGTCTCTGTTTCTTTTTGTTTTGATGAAAATATGACCTACTCATGAATCTGTCCGCCAAAAGCCACTTCATTCAAATCATCAGATTGCTTTACATACAACACATACAGCAAATGCTTCTCTGCCTCTTGTGACTTTATTCTCTACCTTTACTCTTCTTAATAATAAAGCAATACCAAAACCAACCAAAATTTGCAGTCCTATTTCTATGGTTATCCTGTTTTTTGTCTTGGACGATATCATGCATAAATAATAAATACAATCAATATTTAAAAGTAAAGAATAAGTTGACTTAGACTAAGAAATTTAAAAATAATCGACTCTATTAAGATGAAACATGAATCACCGTTTATAAGACCTTAGTTGACGGGACTGTAATAATCTATTATTAATAATATAACATGTCTTACATTTGGTGAGTAATAATAACAAAAAAAGTTTTAAAAACTTTAGAACAAATCTTAGGATTATAATTAGTGTAATAATTAAATAGTGATTAAATTTAAATTTAAACTTATTGAATTAATTCATGAAAATTGAATTTTTTTAACCACTCATATCTTAGATTCGAATCTTATTATTAATAATTTTAATATATTAAATCATTTATATGCATCATTATAAGTATAAAGAGAAGTGAAACAACGTATCTAACTCCTAAACTTTCTTATTATCAAAAAAGTTATCCTAGTTTGATTGAATCATTCATACGGTAGACCAGATGCTCTAAGGACTTGTGCTGACTTTGTACTGCCGACAACTTTGGTGCAGTTAATTGGTCAAAGGGCTTGTGATTGTGAATTATCAGTTCCATCTGTTAATGCAGCCCACAGCCACAAGTTGGCATCTAAGTGAAGGATGTAGTAGTTATATTCATTGGCCACAACTGCCCTTTGAACATTGATGAAAACCATTTACCAAATACCAACCAAAGGCAGAAAAATCAACAGACTGGGGCCTCATTGTGCTGGTAGCATGGCAAGCAGAGCCCAACAACTGGATTGCTGTGGCATGGTTTCATGCCATCCCTACACAATAAACTATGGCCCCTTGTCTCCGCACCTCATCAAACCTTTTCGGGCATCAATTAATTGTCTTTTCTGATTGGCATGTTTGCCAAAGACATCTCATGCATTGCCCGAAACAACAGGAATTGGTCACGTTCCTCTGTCTCCCAGTCTCGCTTTGTAGCTGCCCTCAAAACTCGTATGTCTTTGCATGTTTTAGCTGAGGTTGCCTATAATCACACAGTAATGCGAATCCTAATTGTAGGATTTAAGTATATTAATTATGCATCCCACGGATTAAAATCTAGTTCGGGAAAAAATAAAAATTGCTCCGTACATCACACGGGTTAATTTTTTTTTTTTTTTATAAATTTACAGTGTATCTACTATTTGAGATATTTATGCTTGAAACAAGTTAATTCATGGAGGTAAAAAAAAAAAACACTTAACAAGAAGAATCGACTCAGAACTCCAATGTAGGTGATGCTTGAGAATGATATGATCTTCAATAATAACAGAATGCTTTATAGACATGTCCAAAGAGACACAAACAACAACAACGAGATAGATAGATGGTGTTAAATGCGTTAGGTTATCTGTCTTTCAATTTCCTTGCTTGTCTACGAAAGCTGTAGTCTGCACTTAAAGATTTCCTTCTGCAACTTCTTGTCAGGAAGACTCCAAGGAACAAGGGTCCAATTTGAGAGATAAAACACTAGGAAGGAAGTGATTATTGAAAGAGCACGCATAAATTCTATCTTAGTCATGTAGTAAGAAGAATTTCTTAATCAACAAGAAAATTTTGTCACATATTAGTTACAAGCTCCTATATTTGTCATGAACTCCTTAATTAATCATAACTTAATCTGAATTATACCTGCATTGGATTTTGAATTTAGACAAAAGAAAAAATTGATAATGATAGACTGCAGTTAAGATCAAATTATGATTAATTAAGAAATACGTAATTAATATATGATAAAATTATTAGATTTAAATGAAAAATTAATATAAATAATTAAAATATTAATGATATAAATAATATATTATCTCTATACGATACTTAATCACGTATAGGTAAAGTATATTTTTTTAAAAAAAATATTTCATAAACAAGAAAAATTCTCATTAATAAAGTTTGTTCACCACTTGACCGTGACGGACTGGAAATAACAAGCCAAATTTCACATCTTGCAGACAGATATAGGTTTAGGCTATGCTTGCTTTGAAATTGCCTACTGCCTAGCGGCATCCTTTGCCTCTCTCTTTGGACAACAGAGAGACCCCTCCTACTCCTTCCTCCTTTGTTTTTTGGTTCCTTTTTGATAACAGACATTTTGTGAAATTTTACCTTTTCTTAATTTGCCATTAGCGTGTAACAACTGCCAAAAGAAGATAACAATGGATGTTTGACATAGGATTTGTAAGCTTCAAGGGAGGTGAGAAATGGTAAGTACTCGATTTTCAGTTGGCCTCAAACAAAAAAAAAATTAATAAATTTAAGACGAAATAGTACTGTCAAATTGGTTGGGAACACGATATTTACAAAAAGAGGTTGCAAAAAACAATGTTGAAAGAGATGACAAAATGTCATTTTCCTTTCATTTGTTTACTTTGCTTAACTTGTGAAACTTGTTTCCTCCTCAGCATTACTTGAAAGTTCGGTAAAATTGAGAGGATTTAGGTGCCACCGCTTGCCAACTGCCAACTACTTACTACAAGTCACCCTAAAATAAATGAGGTTCTCTGTTTATGAGACTTTTTCTCACGACTGTTTAGGTTTTTGTTTGGATTAGACACCACTCATCAAAAGCTCAGAAAATGGAGTTAGCCCAAAGTGTTGCTGTGTCTAGAATTAAAGCCCAAAAGATTTACAAAGGTTGCTTCTTCAGATTGAGTTCAACTGTTGTTTGAGAAGAACTGCTGGAGGCCTGTTTCAAAGGCATAATATCACGGCCAATATTGTTACATATGCCCTGCTGAAACCAACCACCACATTCTATTTCTTTTAGTTTGCATGTTTAAAATAATGCGCTTTACCAACAATATTCTTTGTTATGAAAATGAAATAAACAAGAGGTATTTTAAAGGCATCTTTCTTAATATACCAATTACACTGCATGTTACTTGAGTCAAGACTCCTTAAAAGATTTACATAAAATCACACTCGAGTTATCAACGAGTAAGAGATACAATAGATTCGTATGCAAGATTTGGATAAAATCAAGTAAATGTTAGATTTATCTTTCCCTGCACAAATATTTCGCGAGGTTCAATCCAAGTTTGTACCTGATCAATCAATGTACTAATTTTTTTTCCTATAAATACAATCCAAATCAAAAACTTTAACTCTAAAATCTGGCCAAGTCCATGCATATACAATAATCACTCATCAATTAGATCTCCTCCAACAAGAGTACAAAATCTCTGTATTCAAATTCTGCCATTTACCTTGGAACTGAGAGACCTAGACTGTGCCTGATTGGTCTGAGGAAGTTAATGTTAACTCTGCTCAACCTCGTGTACAACTGCCATTTTGAACTGTATTTCTTACAACTTCCCTTGTTGCCAACTGCTATGTTATAAAGTTCTACAATTCTACTTGATACTTGCTTTCACCTCAAGGAAATTCAGATTCCTTATCCTCTCTCTCTCTCTCTCTCTCTCTATATATATATATATATATATATTATCATTTCCAACTATCGTGAATAATTACTTTTTAAACAAATTGATACATGATTTAAAACTGGAACTCAAAGCAGCATGTCACAGAATTAAAGTCTATATGCAACTAATTAACACCAACTTACAAAATTAAGAATTACAAATAAGAAATAATCAGTATGATGATAATAACAATAATAATTAAAGAATGCATATAAGTTAGTATCTAGATACACCACCATGATGACAATGGCAAATTCAAGAGGACAGATCAATCAAAAACCCAGAAAAAAAAAAACATTCAAAAACAAGGATAGGAAAATCGTAGCCACAGCAGCATGTTGCAGAGTTTGTATAATATGATTAGAGTTCAACGCCACAGTGGGTTCTCTCAAAACCCTTGGACTCAGAAAAGTGAACCAAAACAGGCGAACAAAATATCCTCATAGTGCGATCACGTGACTTCCACAATCCTACCTTGAACCGTATTCTAGCTCTGACCCACACATTCAATTCAATATCCCCAGATGACTTCTCCAGACGAAGGTCCTTGGGCACAGACCCATACAAGGCCACAGTTTGAGCAGCCAGCCTCACGTGCAGCCATGTCTCATTCTTAGGCGGTTGGAAAAACGGTGCAACTGCATTAGTTGCTACTGTCTGCTCCTCATATTGCACTGAAACCTCCAAAGAGTCGTAGTAAATGGAGACTCTAGAATTGGGATTATATGCTCTTAAAGTGAAATCAAAGTTGGCATAGAGATGATTTGCATCGGTTAAGTTAAAGTTGTGGATTGCTGCATCTTCAACACTGTAGGTCAAGTGCTTTGGCTTCAGAATTAGCCATGTGATGAGAACGGCTAGACCAGCCAGTACTATTAAGGTCAAAATGGCTATAGCTATGAACCGAAACAGTTTTGGATGCTTTGGCTTTGGTTGGGTTGGCTGAGCCATTCAAAAGGCTGATTGGTTTCTTTTGGATTGGTGTTTTGGGGTTTGTACTGGAAGACTAGAGGACACAGGACACGGAATGTTTGGTTGAAGAAGCTAACGGTGTCTATATATTGGGGAGACAGCATCTGAGTTGCCATTATTATTATTTTTTTTTTCAAAAGATTTCTTGTGTGAAACTCAAGACATCTGGGATCCAAGTGCTCCGGGGTTGTTCTTTTCTTCATACTTGAGTGTGACATAACATACAATACCACATACAATAGAGCTGTCAAGAATAAAGTGTCCCAATTTGTCCAATTGACCAAAAAGTAGTGTGGCGTAACGCACAGGCTGAAGAATGTTTTAAATAAAACTTCTTGTAGGGTTGGGTTTTCGAATGGACACAGAAGGGGAAATGGAATATACTGCCATCTTGGGAGGGAATCTATTTGATTACATGTGACCTCTTGTTAGAGTTTTGACTCAAATTTCAAATTGAGTTTTTTTTGCTTTTTATTGTTAATTATCTTTTTATTTGAGCTAAATAATCAATAGTAGTTACTTATTAAGCAAGCATTTTAAGAATAATAAATATTTGTATGATATAAAATTTGAGATATTAGAAAATGTGAAAGTTTGTGAGTTATAGAAAGAAAACACTCTCATAAAGGTTTGACAAACTAACACAAATGATAGTGAGTAAGTTGTAATTTATGTTGAAAGCTTTTCACTCGTATAATTTTGTTTTTACACTAAATTTCGGTATTTTTTCATTTAAAATTTAAAATATTTTTCATATTAAATTATATATGTATTTTAATAGTACTTTTGATGCTAAGTTGTTTAGAGGAGTATATTTTTTTCGAAGTACACTTCTTAATTCTCATAATTTCTATCCTACTCTCCAAATAAAATAATTTTCTTCTTTTATTAAGAGAGACAAACATTCCAATCATACATATTTTATTTGTGTGGGAGATAGATTTATTCCTTACCTTTGAAATAAGGCAGAATACGTCGTTGCCTCCCCGGTTGAGTTGAATGCCATTAGTTATACTTATTACAGCTATTAACTGTATAGGTTGGGCATGGGTTCTATCTTAGCCACAAAGCTATTCCAAAACCGCTAGCATAAATTGATCCATTGCTTGCCTCCCCAGCTTGAGCATCATAAGAAATTACAATGACCGGATTTTTTTTCTTTTTTTTTTACAGAAGTTTAATACTAGAAAATATAATTTCACCCTAAAATCAGGTCATGTTATTAATCTCTTTAAAAATTTATAATGATTTATTCAAATCATTTAATTTCTTAGAATTATTAAAATAAATAATTAAAAACTAATTATTCCAGCCCAGTTATCTCTGCGCACTGGTAATATATTTGGCAAATGGGGATCACACTTTTTCCCGATTTGCATTCTTGAATTTGTGTGCCAGCACTTACTCTTTGCCCTATTTCATTCTAAAGTGGCCGCACTGCCGATATCTTTCCCCCAACTCCGCCCCTAGTTTCAAACAGCCAATTGTATCGAATCCAAGTCCCTACGTCTCCTACCCTCTTGAGTTCATATTGCTTTTTGTTATAAATTATAAAGAAAAGTATACTTTATATCCTTAAAAAAATTTTATTGAATGATAGATTACTCCTTCAAAAATCCTAAAAGTTACACCCATAAATTAAAAAAAAAAATTATTCCTTTAAAATTTGAAAAAATTATGAAAGTGTTAATTTTTTCAATTAATTTTTATTTTAAACTAGTAAATATATTATATATTATTAACTGAAAAGCTTGTTCCTTTATTTATAAGACATGAAATTTGAATTAAATATTTTATTTTATCATCAGCATATAAATTTTGTAATTTAAACTTGAAAAACATTTCAAACCAATAATATTTATGTTTATAGGAGAAGAAATATGATATCAACAATATATATAATACATTCACTAGTTTAAGATTAAAACTAATAATCAATTAACATTTTTATAGTATTTTATTATTCTTCAAACTTTAATAAAATAATTTGTAACTTATTTAACATTTATAATATTATTCTTCAAACTTTAATAAAATAATTTGTAACTTATTTAACGTTTAAGAATATAATTCGTAAGATTTTAAAGTTTAACTTTTTCCAAAAATATAATGATGCCTCTCTTATTGTCTTTATTTACAAAAATTCACTCAACTAAATGTTAGATACGAAGCTCACAAATGATTTGTATTTAGCCAAGTAAATTTGAATAATAAAATAAATGGGACTAATCTTTCTAATAAAATAAAAGTTGTAACGCTTGCTCTCACCTAAATATTGTTATGCAGCAAATGTACACTACTTGTCACAAAAAAGTGAGTGAAAAAAATTTTGATTTTTTTTTTGTTTTTTCCTTTACGTTTTAATTTAAATCATGAATAAAATTTATATATTTATCTATTTTAATAATAATTATTTATTTAAATTATTTATAACTATTTTTTAATTAAATTTTTTATTTTATTATTGGATTTTTAATTTAAATTTTTAATTTTTTTAAATTATCAAATGATTTCAAATTTCTAATATTTAAATTATTTATTTATTTAGATAATAAAATTTTAGTATTTTAATATTATTGAAATGATTTTTAACTTAAAATTTGGTAGTATTATATTTAAATATTAAAATTAAAAATTAAAAATATTTTAATATTTTAGTGAGTTACATAATTCAATATTTAAATAATTTCAATAACTTATCGTTTAATTTTTAAATTATAAAATACTTTGATAAATGTTATATATTCTCATTCTTTATGAAAATTATATATTTCAAAAAAAATTATTTAATAAAATTATCTATACCCCAATTTTCAACCTAATTTCACTACTATATATTTTAATTTAAATTATTTCTATGTATATTAAATAATTTATATATAATATTTATATAAAAATAATATACTTATCAAATATCTAATTATAATTTAGTAGATAATATTTATTTAAAAATTTTTGCTCTTTAAATTTTTATATTATTTTTAAATATCAAATATTAAATTTGATATTTTATAGTTTCTTATTTAGAAAATTTTATTACTTTTAAATACTTGTCATAGTTTTAATTTAAAATAATTTAAAATTTTCATGAAAATATTTTTAAAAAATATATTTTTTAAAGATAATATATTAATTATAATAATATTTGAATTCTTATTAATTAAATAATTAAATAAATTTATCTAAGTATTATTATATTAAGAAAATATTTTTAAAAAGATGAAAAAATTTAAATAGCAATTTTAGTTAATTTGAAATATAAACGTAACAATTTTATTAAATTAAAAAATATATAATATTTCTTCACAATTAAGATATATATAATTATATCAATCATATAATTATTTAATAGATAAAAATATAATAATAATTTATCAATATTTAAATGTATTATATTTTATAATTTAAATTTATATTATAAATTATTATCAAATAAAATAAAATCATTAGTATTTTCTTATAATTCATAAAACATGGTCTCATCTTACTTAATTTCACACGAAAACACAATGGAAATGTCAACAAGTTATTGTGCAATCACAAGCTTCTCCTTATGCAATGCGATTCTTTCTTTACCTCCAAGTTATGCCAAATCGAACCATTAACGTCATTTTCACCAACAAATGTAGCAGAACAAATTCTCACGAACTAAATAAAGGTTAAGGCTCATCTAGTTGATCAGGACCTATCTAGCTTATGCTAATTAGTTCTTCCGAGTTATAAATTACTCGCATCAAATTCAAACAAACACAGTATAGCCTATGAACAACCAATCCTCAACCTGCAAAATCAGAACATGTCACATTCAGATAAATCCAACATACCTTGTAAAAATTCATAGTTCCTGATCTAAATCACAGCCATATCCCATTCCATAATTAGTGACTTTCACATGGCAAGCCAACCTGCAAACACCGAATTCTTTTAAGCCATCAGTAATCAGAACGTGGGATGAAAATTCTACTTAGACCATCCTTTTTCTTCTTCGGTCAACATTTTTTATCAACAGTGAAAGCCACTGCTTTTTGTCTAATCAATTCGATGAACAAATGCTGCTGATAGTTACAGCACGTATACACACGCGCTGCGTATATTTATGCATTCATGCATGCTTAGATGTCGTGTTGGGCATTAGAGTGATCCCAGCAAAAACAGAGCGTGGAGCATGACATGTTGACAGAGTTATATAAGATTACAATACTATGGGAAGGCAAAACAGGTTTGGAAAGACAAAAAGTTGTGTGGAGCAATAAAGGTGGTCGCCGCATATCCTTTGGCAGATTCGGCTATTGCATTACAAAGGCCTTTATAAACCCCGTCAAGCCCCTCCATTAAGAATCACATCCCCCAAAGCCAAATCCTTCATGAGCTGTTGAAGCTGTGGTCATTCTCAAGGCACCATTAACTCTGCCTCCCTCCCCCACCAAAACCACCCAGTTGGGTGGGGAACGGTGGGAGGTGGCGATTGAACGAGGCCATATCTCTTGTTATCTTGATTAGGAGAAAACGGATTTTAACAAACAGTTACAATCATTCAATCTTAATGTTTCTATGCTCCTACAGGGCAACTTCAATCCTTTGGCATATATATACCTCTTACTCACTGGATTGAGTGGGAAGTGCGGCTCTAAAGATGGGGCTAGCAGAACTATTTTCCTTTTGCTCAGGTCCGTACGTGTATTTGGATTTTGATGCATGACTGAGATATACTACAAGTTCTGAGTAATTACTACACGTGAGTGATCACCTATTGCAGTTTGGCTCTCTCTTGTGGGTTTATTTGCATGGTGAGCATTGTATTGTGTTGAAACGTTGCTTGCTACCACCAAGAGATGATCACTATGTAATTTTTGTTGAAAATAATCTAAATTAGATTTTGAAAATAAAAAAGGATAAATAAAGTTGATGTGTTGGGATAGGACTATAAGTCTTTTT
>JANHAO010011422.1:0-16980 GCA_026873985.1 Saraca asoca | reverse complement strand
CTTGATCAATATTGATCCCAAGCCTATCAAAACATAGGCCAAATACTTTCCCAAATCAAGAAAAGAAAAGATTCTTCAAATGGAGTTTGAGATATGGTATGAAAATCCCATGATTGCCATAACCAAATTTCTCCCAAAAAATTGGCATTATTTGCCAACAAATCTTTTGAAAACTAGAGAATTCTACGAGTTCATCTTAACCAACACTAAATTAATAATGATTAATCACAAGGTTAGAATAGACGAACCGAATTTCATATCTCATTCAACTTTTCAAATTGAGAAAATTTTATCGATCTCTGATTGGGGTCAAAATCCTTCTGTAGGCAAAAAATTTTCCACAACCTATGAATCGATAGGGTATACATATTGGGACTATATTCAGGCTTGGTATTATACTCTATATTTTCAGAATCAAAATCATACTCATACTTAGTTATTCTTTTTCAGTTAGAATACCAAGTACAAATTTCTAAATTGATTTTTCACTTGGTAGCATATTTTTGGTCCTGTTCCACAAATATTTCCAGAAAATGTCAAGGAAGGATGGGAAGTATTCCAATCTTGTTTTGACAACTTAAATTATGGGAATTTCCCGATCTTACTCCAATTCTATTCAAAAATTGGTTTACCTTGGGTTTATTTTTTGAAATATCAATACTCCAAGGAAAATCAATTCTTGAATTTACCAATTTTTTATAGGACTAGTCCTGTCAAATGGTGGGTGTCTTATAATCAAGATCACAAAGCACATAAATAAAAAATTTTGAAATGTTTTGAAAAAAACCCTCATTTTCCTAAAAATATGAAAGCAGGATTAAGCCAATTTCTTCAAGACAAATCCAGTATTGTAGCTGCTCTAGCAGTAATATCAACTAAAGAGGATTATGTGGAGAAACTCCAACAATTCTCTTTCAGCTCCAAGGCCAACCAGCAAAATCTAGTTCTTCTAGTTCAACTAGTCCAAGAGAATAAGAGGAAGACTTAAATAAGGATGATTGCTTTAGGATATAAACCTGGTAGAGGATTAAAAGCAATTCAAATTCAGATGAAGAAATCTATCATCAATATGTTGACCAAATGAAATGAAGACTAAATTCTAGCCAAATTAAATGAAAATTCATTGTCGACAGATGCACATGAAATTTTAGCCAAATTAAATTCAAATTCACTATCGGCATGATCAGACAAATCAGCCTTTGGTACTCGACAAATTTTTGAAAAGAAATTCTATTGATATAATATAAAGCAAATTCCAATTTCCCATCAGCCACTATAATAAATGGTGTAGATTCCTTATTTCTATCACATTATAGTAGCAAATAGTAGTTTAAAATTTCCTATAAATGTTCCTCCTCCTCGGTTGGAAGGCATGCTTTCATTCACCAAGCTGCCAACTCCTCTACAAGCATTTTCTATAATACCAAAGTCCTTGCCAAATTATAAGTTATCTTTCATTAATAAAAGTTATTTGTAATCCTGTTACGATTTCTACTTCATTTTAGTTAGCCTTATATATTTGTAGTATGTCCCATTAATTTTCTTAAAATTTTATCTATTATTACATATGTTTTCTAAAATATTTTCATCAATTTTTAAATTTATTTCATTGGAATATAAAATTACATTATGAATAATTTATATTTTTTTGAATTATAATGTTTATAATTTAGTATATATTATAATTTTAAATTATATACAATTATTGTAATATAATTTTTTTATTTTTGAATTATTTATTTAAGTGCTTCATTGAACTTTGGATACTGACACTACCGCCAATTCGTTTCCTGAAAATCATGCTTAATGATATGAAAAGTTTTCCTATAAGATTCATAGTTAGAACGGGTTGGTGATCCCACTCAATTTTATCACTTCTATTTAGATTAAAATATATAGTATATTTATATATGATAAAATTAATGATCTTATCTCTAAAATTATAAGATGTTGACAAAATGATTCTTTAGTAAATGATCATAATAATTTATGAATAATATTTTATCTATACAATTTCATCCTTGAACAATACAACAGATAGACGAAGTTGTATGAACAGAATATTATTCAAAAATTATTGTGATTATTTTTATAATTCAATAATCATTTTGTTAATACATTATAATTTTATGGATAAAATTGTTAAGTTTGTCTTTATATATCTATCTATCTATCTATATTTGTTTATTTTAAAATGATGGGTTTAATCTCTTAAAGAGATTAATAATATGTCGTCATCTTAAAGTGGAACAATTTATCCTACGTCTAAAATTTTGATGTAAAAAAAATTTTGGGTTTGAATTCCTAAATGTGTTTACAAAATTATTTTTATTTATTGTAGAATAGACATTTTTTTATATCTATATTTAAACTGAGCCTCTTTGTGTAAAAAAAAAAATTATGTCCTTAGTGACCTAAGGGTCCTGATTCCGCCACTCACTTCCAAAGCTTCCAGTTGGAATTCGGAAAAAAAAAAAAAATTCATAAGCAAGGATTACGCAACTGGAAGAAAATTATTAGTGTGCTAATCTACGCAGATTTTGTAATACCAACCTATATAAAAATCCTCATTATAATCACTAATCATATTGAGTTATACCATCTGTAACTAAATTGTTAAACTCTGAGTTCTCAGAAAAATAAGTAACAAATCAAAAGAAATGAAAAAAAAAAAATGTATAAACTCTCTGATGACCAAACAGAATAATTTTTAGGTGTTGGAACAGGACTTAAGTTCCGTAATGAGTCTACTTAGCTGTGAGAAGTGCAAATGCAAACAATGCATCAATGATGACATTGGTAGTGCAAAGATGTCCAATTTCAATTAATTAAATCTTGTTGATTAGTTTTTCCATAACTTCATGCCAATACCAATAACACCACAGTCCTTCTTTGCAGGAATTACTTGGTGAGAAATATTTTTTTTATTAGAACAATAAAACTTTCTTATTTCAAGAAGAGAAATATAGGAGTCATTTGATTCACACACAAAGTAAGTTTCTATGGGATGTTAAATTTCCCAAGAAGTAAGTTCCTATGTGGATTTTCTGGAAAGTAATGAAAGCTATTTTATTAGCACTAAGGAAATAAAACTTCCTAGGAAGTAAATTTCCATGTGGTGTTTGGTTCAGTTATATACTTTCCATGATGTATTATCAAAATAACTAAAACGTCTCACATAAAAGTTAAGTTATTTTACCACAATATTGTATAAATTTTTAAAAGGATACTCTTGTTTTTATCTAAATTTTATAAAGATAGTTTTGTATTTTGTTCCATTAAAAGCATAGGAAGTAGAACTTACCTATAGGGGTTGGGTATTCAACTTGCCATGCTTTGTGTGAAGTAAAACTTCCTCAGAAATACAACTTCTCCCATTTTTTGAGTTCGTGTCCAACCAAACAATCCAAGCATTTTCTAATTTCCGAAAAGTTGTACTTCTTATAGATCATTTTGTGAACCAAACTTGATGGAAACTCAAGAGATCTCCCAAGGGATCATCAAGAGCCATTGTACATTCTGGATGGACCTATTACAAAGGCTTGGGCTAAGAGGGTTAGAGAGGCTCTCTAAGACTTATGTTAAAACATTTGGAGCAAACATAAGGAGGATGACTTGGGAAAGTCAAAGGTCATGTGCATTGGAGCTTTGTCATCCAGTGGAGCCACCTAAGCATCTTTGTGCCACATAGCATCACACATGGCTAGCACATATGGTGTCACTTGTATGGGGTTGATTGGGTTCATTTTGGGCCGTCACTTGTAGGGGTTGTCTAAGCCATTTTTATTATTTGGTCTTGGGTATTTTGGGCTTGTTTTTATTTCGTCTTATAAGTCCAACCTAACTAGTTTAGGGTAGCTATTTGAGAAGGCTTCATTCCCAAGTTGATAGAATTTGGTGGAATGAGAATAGTCATATTCTTCATAAGAGTTTTCTCTCTTAAGGTTTTTGAATGAACTTGAGACTTATCAAAGGGATTTCTCTTTGTGACATCAAATTTATCACTTATCACACCCCCTCTTCTCTATTCTAGTGTGTTCCATAAATATCCTTCTCTTTTCTTTGTGTATGGCTGAATTTGGGAAGATCCATGGCACTTATTTATAAGGATCACATCGACTGGGTAATCAGAGCTTTTAGTTTTCTAATTTCAGTTTAATTTCTAGTTTTCCTTGTTGTTTTGGCTGTGTTTTTTCTTGTTGGGTTTTGACTTGTGTAGTGCCATTGTGTTAGTCTTTTGCTTGCTGTTTTTGTGTCCAATTATTACATTTTTGTTGGCTTTTAACTTCTGCTTGTTGGTGTCTATTTTCTGTTGCAAATTGGATGTGATTTGGGCATTGGTCTTGCTCAAATTTTGCAAAATTTTTGTCTCTTAGTTCTATGTCCACCAAATGTTTGATGATTGGTTTGATTCACAATTGCATTGCTATTGTGTAGCCATAAGTGTGGGGCCTAAATTACATTTTAATTAGGGGTTGTTTGGTACTATTTCCTCAACATTTTAGCATCATCTTTTTTTTGCAAGTTGTAGTCCCCTATTTCTGGATATCTTTTCTTGTTGTTGTCTAAGCCTTAAAGTTAGTTGTGTTTTATGCAAGATTATCTTCTTATTGAGTACATCTATTGAAAATTAGTTAATGTCAAGTTTGGTTGATGAAAATTGATGTTGGTTGCTCAAATTTGTGTGATTTAATTCCTGAAAATTTGTGTGATAGCAAACTTAGTGTGAAACAAAAAAAAAAGAGTAATTGATTTGAAAGAAAACAAAGAAAGAACAAGTCAAAAGAGAAATAGAAAAGAAAAAAAAAAGATTGAATGCTATCTTGAATCATTGGAAACAAAAGAATTTGCAAAGTTGAGCTTCCTTCAAAATCCCATAACTTAGATCTTTTCTTGTTGAAGTCAATTTCCGTAGTATTCAATTTGAATGTGTTTGTTTGGATACATAAGCAATTCCATAGCTTAGAAAGTATTTTCTTTTTTTGAGTCAATTTACATGATCTTTTAGTGTTCTTTTTTTTCCCTTCTTATGCCAAGTCTGGATTTTTTTGGTCTTATTCCTTTACCTTTGTTGCTTCCTTTCCTTGATTTCCATTATTGATTCTTTACTTCTTTTATTTGTTGGTTTAAGTCACCTTTGGAATCATAGAAGTGTTGTATGAGATAGATTGCCACATTGTGAAATCTTGTGGATTTTTTCTCAAGTTCCTAAAGAGCTTCAAAGAGGGAAGATAAGAAGTGGAGAAAAATAGAAAAAGAAAAAGGCAAGTGTGTGTGAACTCATTAGAGGGTAAAAGCCTAATTCTAGAGTGCATACATCAGTGGAGTGTCTCTAAACACAAGTGAGAAGTGTACATTTGGTGGCAATTCTACTTTTAACATTTTTTTCTTGCAGGATTTATTTCTTGAAGATGTCAGGTAGTAGTAGGGATGATAGCCCTCAAAACAATGAGATTATGTTTACTTTGAGAGATATGCAACAACAATTTGAGAGGTTGCACATGAGACTTGATGATGTTGGTGAAAGATTTGAAAGAGTTGAAAATAGAAGAAGCCAATATGAGAGAAGAGATAGAAGACAAAATAATTATCATGAGTAGAAAGAGGATGAAATGAGAATTAAAGATGATAGGGAGGAATCAAGTCAACCTTATGAGTCCAAAAGGAGTGAAGGAAGAGATGATAAGAGTAATGTAGGTAGAAGAAATGGTTGACAAAGAAGAGAAAGAATTGATTCTAGCCTTCATAATATCAAAATGCAAATTTGTTCCTTTCAAGAAAAGAATGATCCAAAACCTTACTTAGAATGGGAGAAGGAGGCATAATTAATTTTTGAGTGCTATAATTATTTCAGAGAGAAGAAAGTGAAGCTTGTGAATTTTAGAGTTCATGGACTATGCTATATTATGGTGGGATCAACTAGTCCAAGGTAGAAGAAGAAATTATGAAAGATCCGTAGAGAAGCTACCATGGCTAAATTCCTACATGGGCTAAACTGTGAAATTGCCAATGTGGTGGGATTGGAAGACATGGTACATATGGCCATGAAAGTTAAGAGGCAACTTAAAAGGAGGAATTCTTTCAAGTATGGGCATAGATCTGCACTTTATGGAAGCCTAGTTGGGAGAAGCAATATAAGAAAAAGGATGACAAATTTACAAGAAAGTTCACAACTAAAAATTCCTCCAACGCCAAGGGATAAAACTCCAAAGGCAAAGGTGGAAGCACCTCAAAAGCAAAGGAACATCAAATGTTTCAATTGCTTAGGTCATGGCCAATATGCTTATGAGTGTCCAAACAAAAGGGACATGTTGTTAAAAGGTAATGGCGAGATTCAATCTGCTAGTGAGCATAAAAAAGATGAGGAAGAATACAATTCCAGTAAAGAAGAAAGTAGTAAGGGAATAGAGCAAGTGGTTGAAAGAGAGGCCTTGGTGGTGAGAAGAGTTTTGAACGTTCAAGCCAAGGAAAAGAACGAAGAGCAAAGAAAGAATGTTGTCCATATAAGGTGCCATGTGATAGGAAAAGCTTGCAATTTCATTACAAATGGAGAGAGTTGTGTCAATGTAGCTAGCACGACTTTGGTGGAGAAGTTGGGCTTTCCTACCTTGAATCATCCCAAACCTTACAAATTACAATGGGTAAATGATAATGGGGAAGTGAAAGTGACAGGATAAGTTCTAGTGTCCTTTTTTCCATTGGAAGGTATCAAGATGAAGTGTTTTGTGATATGGTACCTATGTAAGCAATTCTCTTGTTGCTAAGAAGGCCAAGGAAAATTGATAGTCATGTTACTCATGATGGCTTCCTAAATAGGCATAGTTTTGTTAAGAACAATGAGGTCATCACTCTCATACTTTTAACTCCAAAACAAGTGTTTAAGGAACAAGTGAAAATGGAGAAAAATAAAAAGAGAGTGTATGTAGAAAAAGAGAGCGGGAATGAAAAGAAAGAAGGAAAGAAAGAGTTGAGAGAAAAACCAAGGTAAGACAAGAGAAAATTGAGTATGTTTGCTAAGGCTAGTGATATAAGATATGCCTTTCATACTGGTAGGCCTATGTTTGTACTCTTGTGCAAAGAAGCCTATGTAAACACTAACCAAGAAAATATTATGTTGCCTAGTGGTATTGAATCTATTTTGTAGGAATTTGAAGAAGTGTTTCCTAAGGAGGTTCCCCATGGGTTGCCACCTATAAGAGGGATAAAACATCAAATTGACTTCATTCCTAGAGCTTCCATGCCTAACTAGCCAGCATATAGGAAAAATCCCAATAAGGCCAAGGAAGTCCAAAGATAAGTTGAAGACTTAATGGCAAAAGGATACATTAGAGAAAGCATAAATCTATGTGCAGTTCTTGTGCTATTGGTGCCTAAAAATGACAAATCTCAGAGGATATGTGTTGATTGCCACCCAACCAACAAAATCACTATAAAGTATAGACATCCTATTCCTAAGCTAGATGATATGCTTGATGAATTGCATGGTTCTTGTGTATTTTCTAAGATTGATTTGAAACATGGGTATCATAAAATTCACATAAGATTAGGGGATGAATGGAAAACTACTTTTAAAATAAAACATAGGTTGTATGAATGGTTGGTCATGCTTTTCAGCTTGAAAAATGCCCCTAATAATTTTATGAGGTTGATGAACCATGTTTTACATGCTTTTATTGGCAAATTTGTGATTATTTATTTTGATGATATTCTTATTTTTAGTAAAAGTGAAAATGAATATGTTGAGCACTTAAGGTTTGTGTTACAAGCTTTGAAAGATGAACAATTGTATGCTGCTATGGGTATTTTCTAGTTTTGTAAAATGGGTTGGCAAAGGCCCAACATCTGATAAATCTAAGTGAGAAAAGAGCCAAGCTTACTAGAAAAGAGCCAAGCCCAACTCACTAAGGGACAAGTCCTAACTTGCATAGCCAGTTACTCATTATACGTAAGCTCACATTGCCAAAGGTGAGCTCGTGAGATTTGTCCTCACTGACTAAAGGCCAGCTACAACTCTAGAAAGTCCCAATTCACAGACACAACACCTCACCCAGCTAAGGTGTCACTGAGGGAAAACCTGAAGTAGTGACCCTCTCAAACTTGACTTATGGGACCAGTCTACAAGAAGTAGTGTGTCGGGCCCACCCATAGAAAACAATTTACAAAAGTCAGCCAGTAACCTGTAAAAGCCATTTTGTAGTAGTCTAGGCTGTCTTATACATTTAATTTGATGTAATAAAAATACAAATTGTATAATTATAATTCTAAGCTCCCAACCTCTATAAATAAGAGGGGAGATCACTGTAAAGCATGTTGAATCCATATATTAAAACTCTGTAAAAATTTCTTCAAATCAATAAAATGCTATCATGGATATAGGGACTGGTGCTGCCCAGTTTTGGCTAAATCATGTTAAAAGCTCTTCTCCATCCTTCTGGTTCTCCCTTTCCACTTTCTGATTTCTTTGCTTGCTCAACCGGATTGCAGTTTAAGTCCTAAAGAACTCTATTAGTTGGTTGGATTTGGGACCAAACTGAAATCCACTGTCAACATTTTGGCATTGTCTGTGGGGACTTATTTGCATTTTGGTTGATTTCCTATGCAGCTTCAATGGCTAGAGGAAAAGCCACCAGAGCTTCAAACACATTAGTTAACTAGCTAAAAGGTCATATGTCTATAACAAACTCCTCCACCGCTCCCATCATAGGTGTTACTGATGGCTTGCCCTCAGCCAACTCTTTTCAACCTATTGCTATTGTTAATGGCATTGATGGAGCACAAACCTAGCATCAGCATTAGGAGAGATTGGAAAATATGATGGGAGAACTGACTAAAGTAGTCACCATGTTAGTGCAAGTGCAAGCCTAGGGTGTGCAAAGGTAGGCTAAGGTTGCTACACCCGAAAATGTTCACCAGTAGTAGCAAGCTAGATGTATGGCAAAGCTAATTAGGAAGTTTCTTCAGGTCATCGACCAGGAGAGTCAAAGGAACTAGCAATCTTTCAGCTAGTGATCTGGGGCACGAGACACATTGCTTGAAGGGTTATTTCAAAGGATGAACCAGTTGGAGGAACACCTTTGAGCTCTGTATGATCGAGGTCACTATGAATGCAAAGAGATTAAAGATCACCTCCCTCTCAAGCTCAAAGTCCCCACGATTCTATTGCACAATGAGGACACTAATCCTTGTGACCATCTGGATGCATTCAATATTCAGATGGAATTGCAAATGATTGACCCCCTAGTTAAATGTCTAGTTTTCATAGCTACTCTAGGGAGTATCCCTTGGGTATGGTTTAGAAGCCTTCCAACTCACATGATATGTAGTTAGGAAGAATGTCAGTGAAAGTTCATGAACCAATATCAAGCATTAAAAAGGTAGCTCGTGCCCCCTGTCACTTCACAATGATCTTCTAGCATAAGCATGAGTCACTGAAGGATTACATTGCTAGGTTCAGACTTGAAGCCAATTCAATAGACAATCCCTCAAAAGAAACCATTTTGGCAATGATCTCTGTAGGACTCCACAAAGACAGAGAGCTATATAAAAGCCTGTATAAGTCCTCGGTAAGAGATCTAGCTAAATTTTATGAACAAACTACCAAATAGATTAGGTGGATTAAAACTTTTAGCACAAAGTCCAAGTAAAAAGATGAGGTAAACTACTCCACTCTAAGTAAGAAGAGGAGCGATCAGAGTCAAAAAGCTAACCCCAGTATCTAGCTCGCGAAGAAAGCGAGAGTTGAGTGACTTTAGCATCCAGGTGGCCATGATCATTACAGCATCCTATCAGACACTCTAGATAGGATATGTGCAATAGAAAAGGGTAGAGAAAACTTCAAGATTCCTAACCCTTTAAGGACTCCACATGTAAAAAGAAACATGAACAAATTTTGTGCCTACCATAATGAAGTTAGGCATAACACTTCAAATTGTTAAGCCCTCAGAGATGAGAGTGAAGATCTAATTAAGAGAGGTCGCCTAAAAGAGTATGCGCTGCAACCTATAAAATAATAGCCCTCTTAGCCTCAGTGGGATCCCAAGTAAGGGTAGTCGACTATAGTGAGAACCATATTTTAATCTTGTAATAAAACATGTTGAAACAACCTAAATTTTATGTATAAATTAGTCTTTGAGCAAATTCTTAGTGAAATGTTTGTTCGGTAGCTAGCCTCTGAGATGTGAGCTCCCCTGTTTTAGTCTAAAATTGTACCCTTTTAAGTTTCAAGTTAGATTGGCATTGCACTAATGCAACCTACTTTTTGGAACTACATTGGTACGACTAACTTAGCACTATCGCATTACAAGGACCTACTTCTCGACACCATCCTAATGCAGCCTCGCTATGTGTACAACCAACTTTCTTAGGCATTGTATGCACGTGACCTCACCATACATATGACCAACTTTCTTGGGCACCATATGCATGCGCCTTTATACATAACATGCACATGACTAACTTTTTTAGCACCATGACTTCGCCATGTGTATGACAAACTTTCTTAGGTATTGTGTGCATATGACTAACTTTCTTAGGCACCATATGCACGCGACCTCACCATGCATGTGACCAACTTTCTCAGGCACCATATGCATGCGATCTTATACTTAACGTGCACATAACCAACTTTCTTAAGCACCATGTGTATGCAACCTAATGCTTGTAGCTCTCATGTGACTAAACATTCGTAGCTCACATGCGACTTCCTACTAGGCACAACTCTTATGCGACCTACCTATATACCACTCGTTACCAAGGCACTTTGATGCCCAAGTTTATTGCTCACTAAGAAGCATGAGCGATTGGTTATTCAAGTATTTCATTTTACTGTGATTTGTAAGAATCTATATTGTCATATGTGATATATAGAATATTCAAACACATTCAAGAATCATGAAGAAAAATTCATTCATTGAAAGCCTCATTCAATAAGGTAAATTTAAATTAGGAAGGGTCAAAATACAAATCAAAATAGAAGAAGCCTATGGCTATTACATTCTAGAAAGAATACTGGCTTTATGGAGATGAACTCCAGCCAACACCAGTAGTAGGACCAGTGGGTGCACTTACTCCTCAATCTTCTTCTGGTCGGCCTTTTTGTTTCAAAGCTCCTTCCAGCTCTCCGCTCAACACTAAGAATTCAAAAGAAGCTAGCAGACATGCCTAGAAAGGCTTTCTATACAGCAAATCATACACACCTTACTGAAAAGGCACACCATCAAAAATATGGAGGGCTTGTCTAAGGAACCCATCAGATCATGCAATGAAGAAGGAAGAAGAACTTCCCATGCTTTAAATAGACTGGCCTGGTCTCACAAGAGAGTCCAGGAGAACTCCCAACCACTTTTTTGTTAAATGCCTTGGAAGAAAATGAGGCAGACTCACCAATGGCTATGAAACATGTATAATAGAAGGTATGGCCTGAAGCAGATGAAACTACAGGCTAACCAAAGACTTTGACCACACGACTACCCATGAAGAAAGCCCTTTGCCAGCAAAACTGAAACTCCCAGCTTGCAAAGTAAGCTGAGAGTTGGGGGAGGGCTTATGTTATGAGTATTTTTTAGTTCCGTGAAATTGACTAGCAAAGCCCTAGTGGCAAATCAATCTAAGTAAGAAAAGAGCTAAGCTTGCTAGATCACCAGCTACATGAGCAGAAAATGAGGCTGAAGCCTCTAGCTCGCTAAAGGACCAGTCCCAGCTTGCATAGCCAATAACTCACTATACGTGAGCTTGCATTGCCAAAGACAAGCTCACGAGGTTCATCCTTACAGACACAACACATCACACAACTAAGGGCTCATTGAGGGAAAACCTTAAGCAATGACCCTCTTAGACTTGACTTGTGGGACCAGTCAGCAAGAAGCAGCATGTCAGGCCCACCTATAGAAGGTAATGTACAGAAGTTAGTCAGCCAGTAGCCTGCAAAAGCCATTTTGTAGTAGTCTAGGAATACAAATTGTGTAATTACAATTCTACCCTCCTAGCCTTTATAAATAAGGGGGGATCACTATAAAGCATGTTGAATTCATGTACTAAAACTCTGTAAAAATTTCTCCAGATGAATAAAATGTTACTGTGGACATAGGGGCTAGTGCTATCTAATTTTGGTCAAACCATATTAAAAACCCTTCTCCATTCTTTCAGTTCTTCCTCTCCACTTTCTCATTTCTTTGCTTGCTCAACGGGATTGCAATTTGAGTCCCAAAGAACTCTACTGATTGGTTGGATTTGGGACCAAACCAAAGTCCACCATCAACATATGCTAACTTTGAAAAGTGTTCATTTTGTTTGGAAAAGATTACATTCTTGGTCTATGTGGTGAGTGGCCAAGGGATGGAAATGGATGAGAAGAAGGTGAAAACAATTAGGAAGTTGTCTACACCTAAGACTGTCAGTGAGGTGAGGAGTTTCCAAGGGTTGGCTAGCTTTTGTAGAAGATTGTGAGAGATTTAGCACCCTAATTGCACTTTAACAGAATTAGTGAGAAAGAGTGCTTGGTTTAAATGGGAAAGTGAGCAAGAGAGGCTTTAAGTTGCTTAAAGAAAGGTTAAGTTATGCACCTTTGCTTGCTTTACTTGATTTTTCTAAAGCATTTAAGATTGAATGTGATGCTTCTAGGCTTGGCATTGGAGCTATTTTGATGCAAGAGAAGTGACCAATTGCTTATTTTAGTGAGAAGCTACATAGAGTAGCTATCAATTATCCTATATATGATAAGGAGCTTTTATGCCTTGGTTCAGGCTTTAAAGACATGGCAACATTACCTATGGCCTAAAGAGTTTGTCATTCACACTGATCATAAGTCTTTGAATAAAGCACTTGAATGGCCAAGAGAAGCTAAATCAAAGACATGTCAAGTGGATGGAGTTCATTGAGACATTTCTATATATCATCCAATACAAACAAGATAAAGAAAATATAGTGGCTGATGCATTATCTCGCAAGTTTGAGCACATTAAGGAATTGTATGTGGCTAATTATTATTTTGCTAATGTGTACAATAATTGTGAGAAAGTGGCATTTGGTAAGTTCTTTAGGCATGAGGGGTTTTTGTTTAAAGAAAATAAGTTGTGTGTGCCTAGAAGTTTGGTGAGAGATTTGCTTGTGAGAAAAGCCTATAAGGATGGATTTTGGTATTACAAAGACTTTGGGTATATTGCATGAGCATATCTTTGGCCTAGTATGAAGTATGATGTTGAAAAAGCTTTGTGGTAATTGCATAACATGTAAAAAGGCAAAATCTAAGGTCATGCCACATGGTCGTTACACTCCACTTCCTAATGCTAATGAACCTTAGATAGATATTTCTATGGATTTTGTGTTGGCTTTGCCTAGGTCTAAAAGGGGGAAGGATTTTATTTTTGTTGTTGTTGATAGATTCTCTAAGATGACTCATTTCATTCCATGTCATAAAATTGATGATGCTACTCACATTGTTGATTTGTTATTTAGAGAAGTAGTAAGGTTGCATGGAGTGCCAAAGAGCATTGTGTCTAATAGGGATGTTAAGTTCTTAAGTTACTTCTGGAAGGTCTTATGGGGGAAATTGAGGACTAAGTTATTGGTTTCAACAACTTATCATCTACAAATTGATGGCTAAACTAAGATAGTGAATAAAACTTTAACTATTTTATTGAGATCTGTCATCCAAAAGAATTTGAAAAATTAGGAAGATTGTTTGCCTCATGTTGAATTTACTTATAATAGGAGTGTCCATTTGGCTACTCATTTTTCTCCTTTTGAGGTTGTTTATGGTTTAAATCTACTTACTCCTTTGGACTTGTTGCCATTACCAATTGAGAAGCGTGCTAGCTTAGATGGGAAAAAGAAAGTGGAATTGGTTCAACGATTGCATGAGCAAGTGAGGAGGAGCACTGAGAAGAGGATAGAGTAATATGTTCAACAAGCTAACAAAAGGCAAAAGAAAATTGTTTTTGAGTTAAGAGATTGGTTTTGGTTGCACATAAGGAAGGAGAGATTGCTTGCCCAAAAATGAACTAGGTTGCATCCAAGAGGAGATGAACCATTTCAAGTGGTGATCAATAACAATGCCTACAAAATGGACCTCCTAATGAGTATAATGTTTTCTGATCTTTCTCCTTTTATTATAGGTCTTGAAGGTTTTTCAGAAGGGATTACCCAAGGGATCATCAAGGGTAGTTGCACATTCCATATAGTCCTATTACAAAGGCTTGGGCTAAGAGGATTAAAGAGGCTCTCCAAGGCTTATATCAAAACATTTTGGAGCAAACATGAAAAGGATGACTTGGGAAAGTCAAAGGTCATATGCATTGAAGCCATGTCATCAAGTGGAGCTACCTAAGTATCTTTGCGCCATATAGCATCACACATGGGCAAGCAACACATATGGCATCACTTGTATGAGGTCGATTGGGTTCATTTTGGGGTGACACTTGTAAGAGCTGTCTTGGCCATTTTTATTGTTTGGTTTTAGGTATTTTGGGCTTGTTTTTATTTTGTTTTGTGAGTCAACCCAACTAGTTTAGAGAAGGCTTGTTTCCCAAGTTGACAAAATTTGGTGGAATGAGAATAGTCATCTTCTTTGAGAGAGTTTTCTCTCTTAAGATTCTTGAATGAACTTGAGACTTATCAAAGGAATTTCACTTTATGGTGTCAAATTCATCACTTATCACTTCTATTTCTTCTTTGTTCTAGAGTGTGGCATGAATATCTTTCTCTTTTCTTTGTGTATGGCTAAATTTGGGAAGATCCATGACACTTGTTTATGAGGATCAAAACAAAACAACTTCACAATTTTTTCTATTTGTTTTTGTAATTTATTTTGATTTATCATTTTATTATTATATTTTATGTCCTTGTAATAAGCTTTATTATTTATTTTCATTTGCAATTCACTTTCTATTACCATTAATTTGAAATTCATCTATAATTATTTGACACGGCCAGTTAACATTTGCAATTGCTGAAGTTGTATCGTGCCAACAATAAAGAACTATTTGTTGAGATGAGAAATTATTATTGTTTGAAGGAAATCTCAAATAGATATAATAGATCGAAATTCATTTGTATCAAAATTATAGAAAATTATATATCTTTATTTTCTTAACAATTTCATGATTAGGTTGTATTTTTTTAATTTTCATATCATGATATAATTACATAAATCGACAAGTGTTCGTCACATTGAACATTTATAGATGAAAGTCCCCCAAATTAATTTTGGTAGGAAGCTACTTACAAATCAAATTAAATTTTGTATTCTACCTAAAAGAAAATAACATGTAAAAACAAAATTACAAATAGGAGTAAATTATAAGGATGAGAAGTTTAATTGGGTGAGCCCCAATATGCGAAACTCACTTGATCGTGTATCGCATATATGAGTTTATTTATCTTCTCTTCAAGTTAAAAATTGTCTTACTTTAAGGTTCCATTTTTTTTTGTCAGAAAGTATCTCCTATTAGGTTAATTTTATTTATCTATATTTATAATTATAAAATATTATGATCATAAAAAATAGTGTATTTGCTCAATGTTTAGTGATGAATATTGAATTTGAACACAAGGGCCAAATTTCAATTTGCAAGAGATGAAAAAAAAAACTATATAATAAATATTATTAAATAATTATTTTTAATAATATAATTATAATAAAATTTTGGGAAAAGTAAGAAATTATGCCTGTGAAGTTTAAAATTGTAAGATTTAGATACAAAGGACGTAAATATATATATATATATATATTAAAGTTACTAAATAATATAATCTTATTCTTAAAAAAAAATGTATTAATGTAAGTTTGAATATTACAATAGCTTATAAATTTTAAAATGGCTCATAAATTGTGTAATTGTGAAAAGTTAAAGAAAATAACTTTGTATAAAAATAATCGTCTGGGGGAGGGGGAAGAAAACCACACTGTAGGGAGTGTGGTAGAAAAAAATATCTATTATTTTGGATAAGTTGTTTTCCTCTATCATTAAAGTACTATGTATAATATTATTAATAACAATGTGTATAAGTAGCAGAATGACCTTTATTTTTATACAAACAAATAATATTTTCTATGAAAAATAATTTCTGATAAAACAAATGGAACCTAATATAAATTATGTTAGTTTTGATAGGAAAATCATTATTAAGATTGTAAAATATTAAATAGTTAGTACTTAGTAGAACGTGAGTATTAGTACTAGTTTAATTGATTATATGTTTGCCATTTTTAATTGAAGTTAGGGATGTTACTGAACAAATCAAAAGTTTGATGCTTGCTTATTATGAAGATTTTACTTAATTATTAATTTGGTTGAAAGTTTCCTAATGTTTTCTACAGTAATCTCCTCTTGCTACAGATTTCTAATGTAATATACGAATGTTTGGTTGGAAAAGAGAGAAACCTGACTAGTGCTATGGCCCTTTTATAGAAAATTGATTTCAGCTTTCTCATCATATTTGAATGCACAATTGAGTGTAATATTTACCTTACGCTTTTGAATCCCTTAAAAAACCCTTTACATGACGATAAAGATCGTAAAACATTATATTATGTTATATGAGAACAAATAAATAAAATGATTGGCTTAAATTAATGATGTTGAATTTGAAATTTCAATCACATGAGGATTCGAGATTTTAAAATTGATTAAAGGACATAATGAAATTTCGTAAACTTTTATATTAGCTAACTAAAAGTAGAAAATAATAGAACGCAAAGACAAATATAAAAATTGCAGACTAAACCACCATTTTAGTTTTTAGAATATGTATCTTCATGCTGCGGGCTCGCTTGGCAGGTATCTTATCTAGGTTCTACTTATGTTATCGGTACAGGTAGTCTTCCCTTTGTATTTTTTTTTCCGGTGTAATATAAATAGGATATAGTTCTAGAAAAAGAAGGCCAATTGGCGACAAAAAAATGTAAGCTTATGTACATCATACATATGAATATAGCGGAAGCAAAAGGAGTCGAATTACCTCCAGCCATTGCTTGATTATGAG
>JANHAO010011421.1:0-17149 GCA_026873985.1 Saraca asoca | reverse complement strand
AGGCTTTGGTTGCTGCAGTCATTGGGTTTGAATTTTTTAATATTTTTTATGTTAAGCTTCAGTTGCTTAATAAGCAATTGTGATGTTGAGTTGGAATTTTTTGATTGCTTCACAGTGGTGTGAGTTGCTTAAGGTGGGTTGCTTAATTTAAGTAACTCCTTATGCAACCTGCGCTGCGGATGGTCTAAGAGAGACTACTCTCTCTCTCTCTCTCTCTCTCTCTCTCTCTCTCTCTCTCTCTCTCTCTCTCTCTCTCCATATATATATATATATATATATATATATATTCATGTTTCATGCAAGCGTAGACTTGAAATCAATTCATGTTATCATACGCGTTCGCCATGATTATAGTCTTCAAGAAATCAATTCATGTTGTTATACGCGTTCGCCATGATTATAGTCTTCATTTTGCTCTCCATACTTTGAAACCGCTGTTATATTCTTCACAATACCATTTGAATTATGAAAGTCAACTTAGAATCTTGAATTTTAAAGTTGCATCCTTTTCTTTTCCGGTTCAATTCCAAGAATAATTGCTCCATTTTATTCCACAGAAAATTTGAAAATTAAACATTTTTGAAATTTTTTTGTTTAACAGTAAAAAATTATAATATTTTTATAAAAATCCTTAATAAATTCAACATTATTCCCTTGAAAATTAATGTTCAGCTTCCTCCCTAAGTGTTAGGTTATACATATTGGAGAGGCGTGTACTATTCAATTATTAGATTCCATGCATGTTACATAAAAAGTTCAAAGTGTCTCATTTCTTTCAAACTCCCTTCTTACATTCGTGGCTATTTCGCTTTCCACCTGCTTCAGTTTTTCTAAAAATAAGACAAAGCCAACTCTAAAGACTAGAAACATTCTATCTTGCTAGCCATCAAACAAGATCATTTCATCACATTCTACACCAATAATTAAATTGTAATAAAGACAGCGTTTACAAATAAATTTTATATCTATTATTTCATGTGAGAGAGAAAGGAGATAACAAGTGAATAAATCTTATTTTTAATATATATATATATATATATATATATATATTATTGGAGTTGAAAAATTTTATGATTTTAATAGGAAAACTATAATAGGTATATGGTGAGATACAAATTAGATCATTTTATCCACCTATTTTTATGTTTATTTTGAGTCTATTTTAAGTTTACACTCACTTCTCGTGTTACATAAATATAAAAAAATAAACATATATTTTTTAAAATAAAAGAATGCGAGTGTAATTATTAAATCTTAAGAAAGTGAATGTAATTTAGATAAAATTTTAATACTTTTTATTGGAAATTATAACTTTTATATAAATATGAGAAAATATTTTAAAATATTTTATATAATTTTAAATAATAAAATAATAGTTTTTATATATTTATTACATATAAAATTTATAAATACTTATATTTTATTATAAAAAAGTTTATATAAACACTTATAACTTTTAAATTTAATAAAAAAATTCATGATATTCCATTACAGAACGTAGCATTTCCCAAGAAAATTTTGTTAAGTAATACATTAGTTCCCCCAACCACTTCCATGTTTGAATACGGGAGATTCATGCATGTATCACTATTTAGCTTCCAAAATGCCTGTCTCTCTCTATATACAAGCCAGATGTGACACCAAAAATCGTCGTTTTTTGTTGTCATTGTCAAGTGAAAATGAAATTAGGCGCTTAATTTGATTATCTCGTTAAATTTTTATACACTTCTTGTAATTAACAGTTGCAATTTTTATATAAAAATGAAAAATTTTTAAATTTTTTTAATATAACTTTGAATTATAGAATTATAATTTTTTATATGCTTATTACATATAAAATATGTTTACCAAATAAAAAGATTAAAATACTTGTTATTTGATAAGTCTCCATCTCATAAGGGTGGTGTTGGTGACCTAACAAGTTTCAGTGATAGATGTCATAAATTGTTGGAAGACTCTTCGATACTTAAATTAATAAGATGTAGATAAAAGAACTTATAATATATGTCTTAAAGTTTTGAATGCAAACTTGATGATCTTATATAGCCATGTAGATATGGGTAGAATAGTCAGAGGATCTGAATAAGGTCGCATGGTTGGCGGTTGTACAGAATGGTGACATGGTAGGTAGTATAGTACTATATGTGAATTTGGTGATGGCAGAGGCACAATATTGGGGGTTTGTACTGTACTGGTATCAGAGTGTGTTGAGTTGTCAATATAGATAGGGACATGATGAGATGATTGCCTTAGTAGTGCATTATGGGGAGGGTGCTTATGGTGTCGTATGGTGGGACTAGTGAAGATGGTTAAAAGGCTAGGGCAATAAAGGGATTAGTAGATTTTTGGGTGATATCACTTGTCCTCCTTGCCCTCCAGGCTTTGGAAGGGGTCACATCATTTGTTCTTTCCTTACTAATGTAGGGTCATAGTTACTCTATGACTTTTGCGTAATTGATGGCTATGCACAATAAATGCCTTGTGTTTTTCCAATTATGTCACCATTGTAGTCTTTTTAGTTTCTCTTGATTTGAACCATTGCTTTACAGTTGCTTGTGTTAGGTTAATCTTGATTGTTGGATCATAAGAGGTATATAAGCTTAGCATTTTTCTTTTCTTCTCCCTCACTTCCTTTACTTAAAATTTTCAAGTGTATTTGAGACTGAAATAGAGCTTGAGTCAAAACCTTCTTTGTGACTACTTACCATTTGTGATTCTTCATTTTTTAGGTTTGCTAGTTTTTTAGTGCTTCAGTTACTGTTGTGGTAAGTTAGTCATCTCTTTCTTTCATTTTTGCATCCTTTGGATTGCTCATTGTGTTGTCTAAGTTACATATACTTTTGATGATGTTGCTCCATTATAGTTTTTCAATTGCTCCCATCTCTTTATACTTTTATGTTGTTTTTTAAGTATGTTTGCTTTCTTACTTTTCCTATTGATTTTGTTATTTGTTTGGGTGGAGCAGTCATGACATCTCCTAGAAATTGTGAAAAGGTTTTTCTTAGTGCTAAGGCCACTCTGATATGCCTGTGTCTACTCGAAGGCTAGGTAGTAAGGGGATGATTTTACTTTCAGATGGGTCTAATTTGGTGACCTCTTTGAGTGCCATTGAGAGTAATTAAGTAGACTTGGATAAACTGGTTTCCTATAATGATGAGGATGTCAAATAATGTAGGCGCCAAAAACATAAAAGTACATAGCAACTCCACACTTGTGGTAGGATAGATAAACTGAACCTATGAGCTTAAGGTCCCAAGATTAACCAAGTATGTCGAGAAGGCTAGGAGTTTGTTGAAAGATTTTGAGCAGAGCGAATTGATTCAAGCCCCTTGCTTAGAGAACGTATAAGCAGATGCCTTGTCCAAACTCACCGAGGTAGGGTAGCAATAAAAAATAGAACCATCTTCAGGAACCTATTTTCAAGGCAAGCTTTGAAGGCATTGTAGCCATGTATATTAATTAGTTATCATGTTGGATGAATCCTATAATAGTATCCCTAAAACACAGGTCGCTATCTCCTAAAAAGGAGGAAGCCAAAAAGATAGTTTGGTGATCAATGTCATATTACCTCTTCGATGGAAGACTTTAAAAAAAGAAAAAAGAAAAAAAAGAACATTCTCCCTATCGATGCTAAAATGTCTACATATGTCCTTTGGGAACTCTACGAGAAAATTTGTAATAGCCACATCATAACTTTAATACTCAAAATGTATAGGCTTAAAATTTTTTAAAAAAGATAAATGTATGTTTTTAAAAAATATACTCAAAATGTATATTTAAAAAAAGATAAATGTATGTTTTTAAAAATAAAAGAATGTGAGGTAATTATACCAAATTTCAAGAAGGTGAATCTAATTTACTCAAATTTTTAATACTTTTTATAACTTTTTATTGAAAATTATAACTTTTATATAAAAATTAGAAATTTTTTTAAATTTTTTATATGATTTTGAATAATAAAATTATAATTTTTTATATATTTATTACGTATAAAATTTATAAATATTTATATTTTTTTATAAAAAAAAGTTTATATAAACACTTATAACTTTTAAATTTAATAAAAAAAACTCATGAAATTTCCATTACGGAACGTAACATTTCCCAAGAAAATTTTGTTAAGTATACATTTTTTCCCCAACCTCTTCCATGTTTGAATACGGGAGATTCATGCATGTGTTACTATTTAGCTTCCGATATGCCTGTCTCTCTCTAAATACAAGCTAATGTGACACCAAAAATCGTCGTTTTTTTTTTTGTCATTGTCAAATGAAAATGAAATTAGGCGCTTAATTTGATCATTTCATTAAATTTTTATACACTTTTTGTAATTGAAAGTTACAGTTTTTATATAAAAATGAAAAACTTCTAAATTTTTTTTAATATAACTTTAAAGGATAGAATTATAATTTTTTTATATGTTTATTACATGTAAAATTTGTATATATTTACAATTTTTTATAAAAAAAAATTATAATATTTTATATAAAAAAAGAAATTACATTTTCTATCTTTGAAGATTTACTAAGTGATAAATTATTCCTTTAAACTTTAAAATCCTACAAATTATACTTTTAAACTTAAAAAATTATAAATTAACTCTTAAAATTTGAAAAAAAAAATATAAAAATATTAATTTTAATTCTAAACTAGTAAATGTGTATGTTGTATATATTTTATTGATAGACTTATTTCTTTATCTATAATATATAAAATTTAAATTAAATATCTTATTTTATCAACATAATATAAATTTTGTTATCTAAATTTAAAGAATAATTAGAATCAATAATTTATTTAATGTGAACTTTGTGTTTTATAAGAGAAGAAATATAACATCAGTACCATACGTTCAACACATTTACTAGATTGAGATTAAAATTAATAATCAATTAATATTTTTATAATTTTTTTTAAATTTTAAAATGATAATTTATACTTATTTGAAATTTAAACGTGTAATTTATATAAAGTTTAAAAAGATAAATTATTACTTATTCCACGAAATTTCAAGAATATAAAACATAATTTTTTCTATAAAACTTATAATTTTTACGAATTTTACATGAAACTTTGGTTAAAAACTCGCAAGTTGATATCGAAGCACAATAAAACACAATAATATTCATAATCATTTTGTTGAACGATAACATATACACAAATGCACGCAAAGCATGCAGTACTTTTTGCGTTGACTTCACGGTCTAATTGAAATTTTAGGTAAAAACCCCAAAACTTGATTATCTGAAGTCAATGCAAGAGAGAACCACTTATCTTTACCCATAGTAACAATTTCTAGAACATTGATTTTAGTTTTTAAAACATATTTATTAAATTAACAATTACTACTTTGAACACACGCAAATCACGATTATCTGTACTGTAAATAATCATTTTGGGTCTCAATTATTAATTTAGAAATTGGTTTTTACACTGAATTTCAACAAAAATACAAGCAAAATTTCAAGGATATGTTCAATTTGAATTCACACCCAGAAATATATTTCAAATTATGAGACTTCCCTGACCAAGTTGGCAGTGCCAACTGATTCCACTTTGAATTTCAGGTGGAATATTATGCATATATATGAGTCATAACAAGCATTTCGTTATAATTAATCAATAATTTACGTAGGTGTTAACGTTGTACTAAGTCTTATTTTTTCAAACTATATAATCTATGTGATCTTTCTTGCATGTATTCTAACAGCTTAGATACAATTAATATACTCTAATTAATTTTCCCAACTATTTCTGTGGTGCAAACTAGAAATTCTTTTTTTTTTTTTCCTTATACTTTTTCAAAAGTTTCCATAGACAAGTTAATGATATTTTGTGATACATATAATCTCATAGATTTTTTTTTACACTATTCAAACTTAAGACATCTTGCGAATTAATCAAATCTCATTGTGAAATCACATCTAATGACTTAATTTTTTTTAAAAAAAATTATATTACTTAAGATGCCTTAACCTAAAAGTTAATGAATTCGAGAACGTTGTTATATAATTTACAATTTTAAAAGTTGTATTGAATCATCCAATGAATAAATTTTAAAAAAAGTACATGTATACATATTAATGATTAAATAATAAGTGCATTTATTGATTTTAATAAATAAAGAGATGAATGTATATCTTATATTCAATTATTGAAGGGATGAATACATCTATTTATTAAAGAAGCTCCCCTATTAAGTATATATAGATTTTTATATGTCTTTGTGAAGTATTATTGAAAATAATATCTTATAAACTTAAAATATTACGAAGTTATAAGGGTGTTAAAGAATTTTTCAATATTGTTAATTAAGAAATTTATAAAAATTTCATTGTATCTTAAAAAAGTATTGTTATTAACCTTTTAGCAATTACGTGTGGAGGTGAATATATCTCTAAAGATAGCAACTTAATTGTGCCTTGAAGCATCTTATCATATAATAATTTTACTCATATTTAATATTGTTTTTATAACAAACTTTTCCTCTTGATTACATACTTATAGCTAACTAGATCATATGTGAATCTCCTGATAATCTAAGAGGACATTGTTGTGTAATAATTACTTCTACAGAAGGGTCAGAATGTCAAGCAAGGCTGGAGATAAATGAATCAGTGAACAACTCATGCAGCTTCCGACTCAAAAATTAATTTGATGTGTTGATTCATGAATTCTAATTTGAATTTGAAAAATTTGCTTGTTTGTTAAACAAACCAAACTCAATAAATTAATTTTATTTAATAATTATAAATATATCTTAGAATTATTTATGAAATATTTTTTTATAAGAGTTGGAATGAATAATTTACTAAATTCACATACAGTAGGACTTGAGATATAAAGAAAGACAAAGTATTCAAGAAACATTGGATGTCATTTCAACGAAAGGTTTTCATCTAAAATAAATTATGATATTAAGTATGATATTATATATTATGTAATATATTTAAATGAATTTAAATAGTTATTTTATATAATTTAGACTAAATGAACAAAATGAATCAAGTTAATGAACAAAAAATATGAGCTGATTTGATTTATTTTAATTTATATTTACTTACTTGAGACTTTGATTTATTTAATTAGATCAAATGAGCTATTGAATCAAGTCAAATATACAAGTTTAAAGTTTAATTTGAACCCAAAAAAAAAATTGATTCTTTTAAACATAAGTTGAGTTTTGAGCCAATTTAACTTTATTTGAATCCAGTTAAATTGGTTCACAGCTCAATTCCTATCCATCCCTATGGGTAGATGGAAATGAGATATCACTTAGATTATGTAGTTTTTGGTTAAATAATAAATAATAAAATGACTAATTAATATTGAATAAAAACCATGTTAAAATTTATAATTAAACGTTGGACTAGGAGTCACCAGGAAGAGTGCAAAATGGAGTAAGCTAGCGCCAAACAAGAAAGTAGAAAAGTAGAAGACGACCTTTTAGGTGCCATTAAGCCATCGAAGAACAGAGGAATTGAATGATTTCATTGTCGTAGAAAGACGAGTAATGCACTCCACATCTTTCACTTGATTTTTATTCACTCTCCTTCGGATATTTGTTGGGTTATTCTAAATTTTACAAATTTATAAGAATATCCCAGGTGGGATTTTGTGACCAAATTAGACAGGTGAACATGGTAGGATTTAAACAAAATTTGACACAAAAATCAAGTACGAAGATAAGATTATGTGACACAAATTTAAAAGAAAATACACATGTGAATTATTTTTTTCTATTTTAAAGATGTTTATATAATTTTATGCAAGGTAATTTGGCTAATGCGAGTAATGAATATATTGTTATGATTATTAGATTTTTATTTTCATATTGATGTATTATGGTATATTAAATCCCTTTCTGAATTAGGAAAAAAATTATTATGTCAGCTTGTAAAAAATATAACAATTTGTGTCAGAGCTTTGATTTAGAATGCTTTTTAATGAAGAATATTTAATAAAGCTGGTGTTCATCAAGACATTAGTCTCAGGGTATGAGAATGTAGCTTGATGTTTTCTTTACTCACTCAAAGTTTTGTAATAAGGCTTTATATAAATGAAAGAAGTAGCTCATCCTTAAATAAATATTGTTTTATGAGTTTATTGGTTTTTAGCTACTTTCCACGTTATTTGAATTGCATTACATATTGTTTATATATATATATATAAGTAAATTAGTTACTTATGTGCTATATATATGTTTATTACATATGATTCTCTTGATGTAATATATATTACAGGTGTTGTTAGTTATTTTTGAAATTAAGATAATGTATGATCAGTTAGTTAATTTAATCTCCAGTATCAAGAGACTATGTGCCATGTTATAAAATTATGTGCTACACATTCTTACAATTGAGTTGTCATAACGTGACAAAGAGGAAGTGAAGAGAGATTGAATATAGGAGAATGGTTTTAGATTTCTTCCATAAAAATTAATAATAGGTAAAATACATTAATAAATTCAACAACTACCACGAAGTTTCCTAAACATGAGGAATGAATTTCCTATCTCAAAATCACAGTAATATTTTAAAGCAATTCAAGAAATTTTCATGTAAACACTTCCATGTAAATATTCCCTCTTCTTCATGTGTTTTCAAAAGTCTATATCACGTGCTTCCCTCGTGACGTTTGCATGCACTATATATCTCATCAACATCCTCACCTCTCCACCGCACTCTCTTGCACATTTCACAGACAGCCCTACAGCATACCTTATCTTTCCAACATCCAACATCACAAGCAAAGAACCCAATGGCTTACCAGCAAAACCATCCGATCATGGCTTCCAAAATCGCCATTATCGGAGCCGGAGTAAGCGGCATCGCGGCGGCCAAACAACTTTCCCACCACAAACCTATTGTGTTTGAGGCCTCTGATTCCGTTGGAGGAGTCTGGAGGCATTGCGCTTACAATTCCACCAAACTTCAATCACTTCGTCGTGATTATGAGTTCACTGATTTCCCTTGGTTTCAGAGAGACAATTCGGATTTTCCGAGCCAAACTGAGATATTGAATTACTTGCACTCTTATGCTGAGCACTTTGATGTGCTTAAGTACATCAAGTTCAACTCTAAGGTGGTGGAAATCCGGTTTGTCGGCGACCGGCCGGATGGTGACTATGGAAGCTTACTTCCTGGTCAGCCTGTGTGGGAAATTGCTGTGCAAACTAATGAATCAGATACTATTCAGGTCTTTTTTTTTTTTTTTAACTGTTGACTACTACATAATTCTTTTGGTGGCTAGGGTTCCATTATCATATATATCTAAGCAGAAATAGGATAACATGTTTGGATGCAAATTAAGAAAAAGTCATTTTAGATATTTCAAGAAAAAATTACTTTCATAAATTTCTTCTTAAAAGATATAGAAATCACAAGTTAGTTTCACAAACTTTTTCTTTCTATTCCTTTCTGCCTTCTGTTTCTTTCCCTTCATACAGCCTATGGCTTGTATACAAATACTAGTGCACGTTAGGGATCTATATTTGTATTTAATTATAACTCTCCTTCAAACATCAAAATATTAATTTTTTTTCTTGGAAAAATGGACAATAACTCCTTTTATTTTAGGATTGTTAAATTGTTTTCATCAATTTTGAAAATTTAGAAATTAAAATTTTAAATTATACAAAATTTAAAATTAATATCCATCATTTATTTAATTAATAATTTTATTAAATTAAGTAATTTTCTCATAGACCTTCTAAGTAAGAAATACAATATTATTATATATTAGCTTGGTAATATATGAATTAATCTCATCACCTACTTCTTTTCAAATAAATATCCATCTAAGGAGAGTAAATTCATAATAGAAAAAATTTGACGTACCTATTTGTGAAAATATTGAGATTTTTTGATGTCAAGGAAGTGTGCAGAGAATCTTTCTTATGTTTATAATCTCCCCACCTATATATTAAACCTAAATATCTAGAAAATTTTTTAACATTAGCACATGAAAATGCAGATTTGAGAGTTTTGTACTTGTGTGTAAATATAATGCAAACTTTATTATTTATTAATTTTTGGGTACTTGATATTCAGTGGTATAGCTTCGAGTTCATAGTGGTTTGCATTGGAAAATATGGAGATACACCAAAAATTCCAGATTTCCCACGCAACAAAGGTGCAGAGGTATTCAAAGGCAAAGTCATGCATACCATTGATTACTGCAAACTTAACAAGGAAGCTTCAACTCAACTTCTCAAAGGCAAGAAGGTTGCAGTCATTGGTTTTAAAAAGTCAGCAATTGATTTAGCCATCGAATGTGCTGAGGCAAATCAAGGTAACATTCATCATATATATTACTCTCATTTTCTCATCAACTTTTATGTAAATTCCAATGAAAAAAATTAAACCTTTGACCTTTTAAGCTGAAATGGTTTTGATAGAACTAAAAATTATGCTCGTTTGTGATTTTGTAAAACATCATACATGATCAATGAAAATGAAGGTATGAATTATTAAGGAAAAAAAATTAATTAAGAGTTTTTATTATCAATAAAATGATCAAACAATTCTTTTTTATCATGTATGAGATTGTAATTTAGGGTTTTTCTCCACTTTTGTTTCTATTATTACATGTCTTTATGATCATTATTAATTTATTTTCATAGTTTATCAAAATTATCATTATCGTTGCATTATTTGTCATTTTTTTATAATATTAATATATTAACATTAAATTCTTTTTTTATAAAATCTCCATTTTTCTCTTTCAAAAGCAAGAATAAACTAGTTTTTCTATATATGGGGCCAACAACACATGTTAATTGTTGCTCTTCATGCACGCTACAAAAATGGTGTGAGTTTTTGACTAGTTGACTGCAACGCTTTCCTTGCCTTGTGCGCTTTTTTAAGAATTTGACCGGAAAGCCTTTCCCCTTTCCACAACTAAATTAGAATTCCACGGATTGGAACTAACTTTTCAAAGATGCATAAATGACTAAGCAAAAATGGTTCATTTGAATGTCTGATTCAAACTTTCGACTTCATGAATTAATTTGCCTTTTACAGGAAACTCCAGTGGAATTTCAATATTCCACTCAGATATCACTTCTTTTTACAGAAAATTATGTTCAGACAGACGTTAACACACGTCAATACAAAATTCTGAGCTTTTCCTTTTTGTAAATTTTGAAATATAACATAAAGTTCTTTTTGAATTTTAAATGTCATTTTGCACATATATTTTTTATATTTCTGAAATATTAAAATTGGAAGTTAAAAAAAGCAAATGTTCAATGGAAAAAACATGGAGTGCAACAAATAGGGGAAAGAACATATCTAACTATAAACTCAACAATTTTTACTATATCTATAAACTTGTTTTGATTTTTGAAGGACCAGAAGGGCAACCTTGCACAATGGTGGTAAGGACTTTGCATTGGACAGTTCCCCATTACTGGGTTTGGGGATTGCCATTTTTCTTGTTCTACTCAACAAGATCTTCTCAGTTCCTCCATGAAAGACCCAATCAAGGCTTACTCAGAACCCTTCTCTGCCTTATGTTATCCCCAGTGGTAATCACTCAAGATTGTTACACTTATTCACTCGTAAAGTAGTGATAAATTCATTTATTTTCTCTTACAAATTCTTAGTCATTAAATACTTGACGTAATCTTATTTAAATTAACGCCACTAATCAGATTATGTTAACTGTATATGTAAGTGCACAAAATTAAGTACATTTATCATATTCATACACTGAAATACACCATATGTTGTCTATTAGTCATTGTGGCCAATGAATCCTTGTTTATGCAATTGCCTTTGGCAGAGGCGTGGGATTTCAAAGTTCATTGAGTCCTACTTGCTTTGGAAGCAACCTTTGGAGAAGTATGGTTTAAAACCAGAACACCCATTTGAGGACGACTATGCCTCTTGTCAGATGGCTATCATGCCAGAAAATTTCTTCACTGAGGCTGATAAGGGTAAAATTGTTTTCAAAAAAGCATTAAAATGGTGGTTCTATGATGGAGGAATTGAGTTTGAAGACAACTCCAAATTGGAAGCAGATGTAGTGATTCTTGCAACTGGTTTTGATGGAAAGAAAAAGCTCAAAACCATTTTGCCTGAGCCTTTCCGCAGCTTGTTGGAGTACCCTTCTGGTATTATGCCCTTGTACAGGTAAGAATATCATTTTATATTGGTCAGGCTTAGAGTAATGCTAATTACTTTTATTTGATTTATTTAGTGTCGCTCATTATACATTTAGCAGAATCTAACCTAAACTTGCCCTAATTATATACTAGTTTTATCTACTCAGATTATTTGTAAAGTGTGTAATGAGTGAAACTAAGTGAATTAAATTGATTATAAGTAACATTACTTGCTCTGGCTTTCACAGACAGAAACAATTGAGGTATAGACTGAGAATTTTCTATTTATGCTAGGGGAACTATCCATCCATTGATTCCAAATATGGCATTTGTGGGTTACGTTGAGAGCGTATCAAACCTTCACTCTTCAGAGATGCGCTCCATGTGGCTCTCGCGACTTGTAGATGATAAATTCAAGCTTCCAAGTGTTGAGAAGATGCTTTCAGAAACAATTAAGGAGATGGAAGTGATGAAGAGGTCAACAAGGTTCTACAAAAGGCACTGTATTTCAACGTACAGCATCAACCATAGTGATCAACTATGTGAGGATATGGGGCGGAATTCATGGAGGAAGAAGAATTGGATTTCAGAAGCACTTAGCCCTTACAGCAGTGAAGACTATGAAAAGGAAGATTGAATACATTGTAACACTTCATTATATTTGTGTGTGCTTTAACATTAATAGAATGCTAAGAAAAACAACGACTTAAGCTTATGTACAACTCCAGCTCAACCTTTCATAACTAAAAAGGCGAGGGTGGAGCCCTACTTACCTCTTTTGTAGTGAAGATATTATCAAGCTTATGTCAATGCAGTTCATATATATCATGATGATAACTTTTTATATTTTCAAATTGCAAATCCTATCATGAAATATAGTATACATCTAGAGTAAATTTGTCAATTGAAAATTTCCCTCATTGCCACATAATACTGATATCAGTGCTGAAATTACATATGGCATGATCTTCATGACAGCAATAACAAGGGTCCAAAATCAGCTATAGCTATCATAATTAAATAAATGGGTTATAATTAGCATTTACATACTTGTCTAGCTCTATAAAGCAGCGGCAAATAAGATCAGAAGAATCATGAGAGTCAGAGACTTTGGAGTAGTTTCAAGGTCTCATCAATGTGCTTTTCGGGTTGGAACTGATTGTTGTATATCAGCTGAACCACCCCATTTTTGTCAAGAACATAGGTCTGTCTCCCAGGCAATGCTCCAAAGAAATCACCAGGCACTCCCCAGTCTTTCCTTACCTTGTTACCTTCATCACTCAGCAGAGTAAATGGAAGTCTGTATTTCTTAGCGAATGCCTACATTAATTACACATAGTACCTTCACTGTGAGAAATGAATTTGGTCAATTACAAACCAAAATCTCTGAAATTTTAGAATTTTAACCTTGTGAGATGATGTATCATCAGCGCTGATCCCAACAACCTGAGCTCCTGCTTTCTTAAACTTCTCATATGAGTCCCTGAAAGCGCAAGCCTGCAATCAAAACAATTCAGCTATTCCAATATACAAGCAGAACAATACAACTATTGGCCTATTATACAAGCAGGACAGTGGGGAAAGTTGTATGGTTTTTAGATTCACCATGAGTTTATAATCTTATTTTAATTGAACAAACTTTCTGGTTACAACAACATAATTTTTTAATTTTCCTGTAATAAGATTGCCTTTAGTGCACTTCTGAAATGATAAATGCACCGAATTTTCCACATAGTTAGCAGAATTTGAACAAGTGGAGCCACTGGCTAGTATATGCGCGGCCTCTGATTTATTTACGTGTGCATTGAGTGACAGTTTGTAAGAAATGAGTGAGTGTAGCTACCCTTACTCGTTGACAATTTTGCATGTCATCTGAACCGCTTGTGAAAATGCTCAGAGGTTAGAACAAGGAAACTAAGATAGGATTCACATTCAACTTATGTTCTAGATTGGGACTTTCAGAACCCAAATAACACGAATACAAGCAACATTGATTGAAAGAAAAACAGATGATATAAATTGGGAATTTAATTACCTGTTTGGTACAGCCAGGGGTCTCATCAGCAGGATAGAAATAGACAACGACAGGCTTTCCTTTGAATTTGGCGAGGCTTACATTCTTCCCATCCTGGTCTTTCAATGTGAAATCCGTTGGCTTTGAACCTTTAGTCACCTGTCAAACAAGAATTTCACAAAAGCACAAACATGATTGTAACCAAATAGTAAGTAATTGCTAAAAACTGCATAAATAGAGGCACACATTCTTGTTTATGAATAAATTTACCTTTGCAAAAATGGAACCTTTCCCTGAGGAAGAAGAGGAGGAAGCAGATGGGGTTGACAAAAAAGGAGAATGAGACAATTTTAGGCCACAAAATTGAGAATTCAATGACCTGGAAAGAAAAGAGAGGCTTTGAGAAGATGGGTATTTGGGAGTTTTAGTGTGGAGCAAGATGGGAAGAGAATGCTTAGGAACGGAGAGGGAAGCCATTGAAAATGAAAACCAAAATGGTCAGATTTTGTGGAAGGGAAGGTTTAAACCAGTTTTTGTGTCGGGAGTTTTGAGAGTGAGATGAGAAATAAAGCGTTACATGCTAATGCTATCGATTGGCTTCTGGCGTGGACGATTGCTGACCTCAATCCCGGTCGGATTGTGTTAGCGTGGCAGTGGGTAATAACAAACTCACGTGTGGCGGAGCCAACCAGTGTTGTGTAAGCCGTGCAGGGGTAATGACCTCTCACTTATGGCAAACAGGTGCAGAAAAGCATGTGGTTAAAAGCTTAGCAATGATATAAAAAAAAAAAAAAACTAATGAGAACTTTTTGAAGGAATGACAAAATAAATGAATATTTATAAACCTATTTAATTTATTTATTAGATCAATTTAAATTTATTTATAATATTCAATAAATTAAATGAATGGATAGTAATCTAATTAATAAAAGTATCATTAAAAATTTATTCATGGATATTCATGATCATTCTATTGAATTTTTATTTAAAATTTAAAATAAAATAATTTAAATATACAATATTATTTAATTAAATACATAATAAAAGTAAAATTATAAATTTCAAAATCTTAGTATAATTGCACATGCTAATAAATCTAACAATTGTTACTCATATTCATTTATCTACTCATTTTAACTTTTAGATAACTATTGGTTGGATCATTATTAATCTTGTTAAATAAAAATCATATTCGATCAACCTATAGATAATTATTTATTTATATTTATATTTATATTTAATATTTTTATAGGATAAAAAAAGATAGTAAAGTTAACATCTTTCATAAGATAAAAAAGATGATATGTTTAATATTTTAATATTTATAAAGATACTTATAGATAGAAATTTTTAAAAAAATTAATTAATATTTATTTATATAATATATTCAACTTTAAGTTTTCTATTTAAACACTAGTGATTAGTTATTTGTTGTAACAAATTTTCAATTTTTTTAAAAAAATGCCAATTTTGGATGATTGATTCGATTTTCATTTTTATGTATGTTGTATGTGTAATATGTAAAAAAAGCTTTGAGAAAAAAAAAGTATGACAATAAAAAATATTTTATTTTTTATTTTTCATTTATTAACATTTTTAACTTTATAGATTTTAATAGTAAAATAGTATTTTTTATTGGTAGAGTTAAAATATAATTTAAAATTTGACAATTAAAAATTATTTTTAACGATAGAATTAAAATATAATTTAAATTTTAAGAGTAAGAAATTATTTTTAATAGTGATAGTAAAATATAATTAAAATGATAAAATAAAATAATATAAAAATAATTATTATTAAATGAATAAATAGATGAATTAAATTTGACTCTTTATATATGATCATGGATCAATCCATGACCTATATAAGATTTTAATTAGATATTAAATAGATAAATGAATTAGTGTCAATTTATTCATTGATGACTTAAGGTGCGTTTGTAAGAGCTTATTTCCAGCTTATTTGAACTTATCTTATCACATAAGCATTTTAAATAAAAAATATTATGTATTTGTTTAAACTTATGAAAATAACTTATGACTTTTCTATAAGCCCATTTTAGCTTATTTCAATAAGCTTCATGGAGAAGTTTATCAAAAAAAGCTTATATGAAAGTCATATGACTGGTGTTTTATGGACAAAACTATCATTCTATAATTGTGAAAATTCCTTTTAAATGTCCTTCATTTTTTCTAGGGCTTGTTTCCTCTTCTTCTCCTGCGGTATCGTGAGGAGAACATCAAACTCTTTCGTGTTCCTCTCTCATCAACATAAGGGTTTTAAACTAGCGGGCTAAGCCAAATCAGGCCCAAATCCATTCGGACGGGGCTTAAGCCCATTTAGGCCTGCATCAAAATGGGTCTGTGGATTGTCGATCTGGTCTGGCCCACCCATGGATCAGACCAACCTGTGGCCCAACCCGTTTTGTAAGGGAAATAGGAAAAATTACATTTTAACCCCTAGACTTTTCATCGCCTTTTACAAAAATTCACCTGAACTAAAACTTTTTAATTTAATCCTTATGAAATTTTCACTTTAGTCCTGACCCGTTTAGGCCAGCGGACTAGTCCGTATCGATGCGGATTCGATTTGCTTGAACTGCAGTTCGCCAGACTTAGCCCGTTTAGGCCCATTTTCAATCGGGCCTAATTTTAACATGTCCAGTCCGATTCGGCCTGCGAGCCTTAGGCCCATTTAACACCCCTACATCAATATTTATTTGGTAGGTTGTGTAAGGTTTAAAAAATCTCCAATATTGTCGGCCCAAACCTCCATTTTTTTTCCTTTAAAATTTCCCCAATTACAAGTCCTAACAGAACTCGTCTCTGCTATTGTTGAAGTGATTGCCCCACCAATTTGCTGTTCATCGACAAATCTGTCATCAAGAAATCATTTGATGCATTTAATCCTTCATCCTTAGCAATCAGAGAAGAGAGACACCAAGTGTAAGTGGATTAAGAAGGTAAGAATTTTGGGACACAAATTCATTTAGTTTTCTAGTTTTTTGGCTTATTTTCTTTGATTTC
>JANHAO010011420.1:0-16991 GCA_026873985.1 Saraca asoca | reverse complement strand
AACGAAATGTCAAAATGTTTGATAGATCAAAAGTTCAAAATAAAGGTGTCTTGATTACAAAAAGTATAAAATCAGATTGAAAAAATACAAAGTAAAGTTACAGAGGTGCTATATGGGACGGAGTTGGAGGACTAGAAGGATCTTGGCGAGCATAGGAGTTTATGATAGTTATGGGCAGATCTTCTATCACTTGTTCTCCAGGCCTATCCTCAGTTGCCTTTTGCATTATTGGAGCACCCTTAGCCTGCTCTATGCTCTGAATGGGAGGATCACTAATAGCTTCAGTGCCTGGAGGAGAGGTTGCCTCCGTGCCTTCGATAAAGCCCTGAATAATTGCTTTGATCTCCTCGCCAAAGAATGAAAAGTCAAAGTCAGGGTATTTTTGCCATAGAGTGTACATGAAGTTATCGGTGGTATTAGAAATTGTAGCTTCTTTAACCTAATCGATCATGATAGAAGCTCCTCTTTCACCTTAACGATCTCCTTTTTGGCCCAAGTGGCCCTTTCTTCAGCTCGCTTAGCAGCCTCTTCAGCTTGTCTGACTGCCTCCTCTACTCCCAGTACTTTATCCTCTGCACAAGATGCCCTTTCTTGAGTAGCTTCAGATTACCTTTGGAAACTGTTAGCTCCTCGCTCTAGTACTGTCAAGTCCTTCATCCTCTATTGAAGCTCATCATGAGCCTTATGTAGCCTCAAAGCTAAATTAGTTATCTTGAGAGCTAAAGATTCTTTGACCCTTTTTCTTGTAGCATCGACATCTTGCAATTGAGCCTTAACGTCCTCTAACTTTTTCCTCAGTTTAGCTGCCTCGTTGGTCACCATTGCCATGCTGGCCTTGAGTTGATCTAGTTCCTCTTCCCAATTTAGGCTCTCATTTCTTAGCTATATTGCCTCCAACGCCCCTCGAAAAAGAACAGTAAGAAATCAGAACTAAATAAAGGATTAGGAAAAACAAGAAGAGAATGATACTGACCATCAGACAATGGTTAGTTAATATCTCCACCAAAGAACTCCCCCGTATCCTATCATCCTCTGAGCATTCTATATGAACCCCCAAGATTTGGCCACATTTTTGTTAATAATGTTATAAAGAGCCAAAGTCTTGGGTCCTAAGCCTTCGGTCTGGAGCTTTAGGACATTTTTAGGCCCTGTCACTGGATTAGCAGCAACCTCCTTTCACTTGTCAGTTCTTTGCCTCTTGGAAGAAGGCCCAGTTGGAGTTTCCTTTCCACAGCCCGGAGACCTCGATCTCACTCTTTCAACCTCAACTGGTCCCAATTGAGAAATAGGGGTCAAGGTAAGCAAAGTCTCCTCGGCAATCATCAGGGGTGAAAGGATTACTAAGTTGAGTTGGAGCTAGGATAACGATAGAGGAAGAAGGTTGGCCAGCCTGAACAAGAGCTAAAGCAGCTATAGAGGAGGAAGGATGATCGACATGAGTGGAAGCTAGAGTAATAGTTCACCTCAACCTCGAAGGAGGTGGATCGGGTTGACTCTCCCCATGTCACCTTGCTTGCTGAAATTGACAGGGGCAACTTCCCTTGTTCCACAAGTTCTGACATCCTACGAATGGTCAAGAAGCTTGGCACTAAGAGCAGGGGAAAGTCCATGAGCTCGCAAGAGCTCCTCGTCGACCTTTGAGTCATTTCACAGATCATCATAGACAATAAACTTGTCTAACACCTTGATTTCCCCTGTGCTGAACTCCAGCCTCTCCTCTAGCACTCCATCTGCAAAGAACATAACAAAGGTTAGATTCAAAGCAAAATGAAAGACAACAAAAGTCTGTGTTCTCTTAGTTCGCTCACCTGGAATCAAAACAAATGAAAAATTCTAAAGATGACATAAGGATGGGCAGGAAACATAAAACCAGCGGGTTTTGTAAGGACCCACATTGGATTTTCTTCTGGCATCCCTACAAGGTAACACTCTCTTATACTTAGATGGATAAGGTAAAAGATAATGAACCCCTTCCCACTGTCCAATGGTGTTGATATTGTAAAGATAGCAAAGAACTCTAGCATTGGAAGGAGGGAGACCATTTTTCGAGGTGGACTAGCACTAGAGAAGTCAGAGTGGAATATGCATTGGAGGCCAATTAAGCCGGGGCGAGCTTTAGCTCGTTCAGAAAGTCAATTATATATGGGGGGACCGGAAACCTAAGTCCCATATTAAGGTGATGAACACTTATGGCTGTAAACTTTGCAGGAGGATAAGCAGCGTAGTCACTATGAGATTGCACCATAACATAGCAGCCTTTTGGAAAGAAGTATGCCTCAACGTTCTCCTCCAATTCTTTAAATTTGATGCTAGAAGGATAACACTTGAAAGGAGAATCAGCTTCAGCCCCCTCTAGCCTGAGTCGAGCTATAAACCCACTAGCGACCTTGTCGTTCTAGGAGGTCACACCCCCAGCAAAATGAAGCATTTCCTCACTCCCTTCAGACTCAGAATCCTCAGTGACTATTAGGTGGTGGCAGCATCTATAAGGCTGAGACATCTACATAAGGAAAAAAGGAAAAGAAAATAATTAGGCCACTGGACACAGACCAATCACTAGCCTAAAAATAGTCCCACTTAAAGAAAGGTGGCTATTGCCCCAAGTCATCTAGACCGAAAGACGCAAACAAGGTTTTGGCTACAAAGCTAGTAAAACCCAAAAAACTAGTTAAAAACTTTGCCACTTCTAGAAACCCTTATACCTATTAACAAATAGATAAAATACAGCATGCACTCCAGTTTTCTGTCAATAATAGATGCACCCATGAGGGCCTCAAAATTGAAATCTAGAAATACGAGACCACGGGTAGAAATTTACCTTGTCAAACAAAGAAGAAGTCTGAAGCATGGACAGATGCCCAATAACCCGAACTTGGCTTGACAGAACTGGAAGAATTGAAATAAGGCTGAAGTTGGTAAAAAGCAGTGGATGGTCACAAAGTTTGTAGAGGATGGAGAGGAAAGGTCTTAGCTTGACAAATTTCAAATGACAAATGAAGAAAGGGGAAGAGTCTTCCTGATTTTTATTATAAATAAACCAACCATCAGATCTGAAAACTCTCCAAATAACCCATGATCCAATGGGCTAGCACATATTAGCATTTAAATCAAGATGTAACTGCTGGAGACAGTAATCATTATGCTGCCCATAGAAATTGAAAAGACATATGTGAAACAAACATGTCAAGATATCCGCCAGATCGTAAAATTGTAAATAGATGAACTATGACCCTGGCTCTCTTGCAATCTATTACTTGCTGCTCCTCTGTGATTTGATAATTTGTAGCGTTCATTCAATCTTCATCTCGGGCACACCTGGCATAAAGCACTAAGCCTATGGGTGCACCTAATCACCCCATCTCTAGCTCGGGCACACCTGGTGTAATGTGCTAAGCCTCATAAGCTCATCTCGATCTTCATCTCGGGCACACCTGGCGCAAAGTGCTAAGCCTGTAGGCGCGCCTAATTGCCCCATCTCTAACTTGGGCACACCTGGCGCAATGCGCTAAGCCTCACGAGCTCATCTCGATCTTCATCTCAGGCACACCTGATGCAAAGTGCTAAGCCCGTGGGCGCACCTAATTGTCCCATCTCTAGCTCGGACACACCTGGCATAATGCGCTAAGCCTTATGAGCTCGTCTCACCTTCAGCTCAGGTGTGACTAGTCACTCTCAATGAGCTTATTCCAGTTTGGGCACACTTAATCGCCCCTTGTAATCTCATGCCAATGTGTGTGCACTCAACCGCCCACTGCACACACGACCACACTTTAGCTCAAACTCGTGACTCATAAACCTGTTTTGACTAAGTGCTTAAGTCTGTGACTAGAAAAGGTGGATTAATTTTATCCATTGAATTTTAAGCTCCATGTTTGGTTAAATATGACAAATAGACACCAATCTATAAAAGAAGCTTGAATATGATTTACTACAACACATGACAACTAGTTGCACAATCAAAATGTCAAGAAAAAGGGCAATATTCATTACAAGGCCTCTTTCAATGAGGTGAGTCCGTACAAGAAAATTTTGAGTATAAAGATTAGGGTAAACCTAAAACTACAATAAGCGGGAGGAACTGTCTTTTCAAAAGTCATGGCCCAAGAGTAGTCCACATAGTTCTAGCTCTTCTTCCTTATCTTCCTCCAAAGTTAAGAGCTCGTCCCTTAACTCCTTAACTCCTGGATGCTTTGGGAAACCAATCAGAATGTCTTGCCATGCAAGGATACCAGAGAGAATAAGTGAAGAGCTACCTTAATCATGAAGAGGTGGCGAAGAAAGGTAACAAAACTTTCGGGGAACCTCAAAGAGAAATCAGCCTTAAAAGCTTCCTATAACAAAACTTTCCAAGATCCTCAGAAAGGAACTCTTGTGGCAAACTAAACATGCTTATCAGAAATCTACTAAAAGTTCACGTCCTCATAAGAGGCTCATCATGGATGCTCCCCCGGCTATTCTACAAAAAAAGAAGAATTTCTAATGCCTTATATAGACTGATCTAACCTTTCTAAAGAATCTAGAAGATGTCAAGATGTTCTTAATTGAATGGTCCAAAAGGAAAACTAGGCTACCGTGCCAACAGCTATAAAACATACACAGTGAAAGACTGAGGCCTGAATAACCATTCGATAGGTAACAAACAAAGGCTCTGACTAAATAGTGTTGTAGGCAAGGAACTTGGCAACATCACAGACCACAGATAGAGGGCCCCAACCTTAAAATGCATAACTAACTCCCAACTCTCAGAGCGAACTGGAAGTTAGGGGATTGATGTTATGGGCATTTTTTGGACTAGGCAGAATGGACTGGCAAAGGCCCAAAAGGATCAGATCGAGAAGGTGTGGCCCAACCTAAAGTGAGGTCACTAAAGCCAAACAATAGGTCACATAGCACTAGCTTGTAGCTTCCAAATCGGCCAAGGCTATAGTGAGCTTTTCTCAGCATAATTGGGAGCAGCTAATGTCTGACAAGCAGTCTAAATACTCTACCAACTTGCAAATCAGCCTCCAAAGTCTGATAATGATTTACCCCACATTTGTTACTTGACATCTAGCATTTAATGCTTAATGCAGATGTAATCATAGTTTTACAATGATAAATTATGACTTGTAATCCTCCTGGCTTCTATAAATAGGGAGGGAAAGCCATTGCATGAGAGATAGTGAGATACATGCAGAAACTCTACAGAAATAACCATAGACACATTTACTGTTGCTCTGTATAGAAAAACAACCACTTAAAGCCAATATAACCACCATGGACGTAGGGGTCATCTTGACTTTAGCCGAATCATGATAAAACTCTCCATGTTCTCTCTCCTCTTCCTCTAAATCTCTTGCCATTTTCTTACCTTTTTTTCATTCTTAATAGCGATCTAGTTCTTAGAATCCTCCGTTGACTAATTACTAAAATTTACCATCAATACCTAGTCTAATAAGGAATAAATTACCTAGTCTAATAAGAAATAGATATAGATAATTACTAATTAATCTAAAACAAATAACTATCTATTTTATTTACATAACTCCTCATCAAGCTAGAGCATAAATGTCATATACACTAAGCTTGTTAAAAATATAATCAACCCTTAGACCTTGGAGAAATTTGGTAAAGATCCTTGCCATGGTAAAAGAAGTCATAATGTTTCCTGACAAAGTCTTTTCTTGAACAAAATAACAATCAATCTCTATATGTTTTGTTCTTTCAAAAAATCAGATTGGATGTAATGTGCAAAGTTGCTTGATTATCACAAATGAGTTTCATAGGTCCTATCGCACGAAATTGTAACTTTTGGACTAGTTGCTTTAGCGATACCAATTCACAATTAGTTAGACCTATAATATGATGTTCAACCTCTGCACTTATCCTTGTAATTATAGCTTACTTTTTACTCCTTCATGAAATCATATTTTCTCCAAAAAGGACACAGTATCTTGAGGTGGAACATCTATCAACTGGTGATCTTGCCCAATCAAAATTTGTGTACCTAACAATTTCAGTACTTCCTTTATTTTCATATAACAATCCTTTCCTAGGTGCCTTCTTGATGTATTTGACTATTTGAATCACTGTTTCCTAATGATCATTTAACAACACTGATTACAAAGGAAATGTCAGGTCTAGTGACGGTGAGGTAGTTCAATTTTCTAGCAAATCTATGATATCTTCTTGGATCTGAGTACAACTCCCCCTAGTCTAGTAGAAGCTTAACGTTAGGATCCATTGGAGAATCTACAGGTTTATCATCCTTCTTTCTTCCAAGATGTGTTAGGTATAGAAATAAAAGAAAAGGTAGATACAAAGCTATAGTGGGTTGGTGATAAGCGATTATAACTTAAGAAATTGTAAATGGGATGAGGGTTATGAGTGGAATAATCACCTTTACGAAGAGCACTAGGAATGCTATCAGGAGGATCTAGGGCTGGTGCAACCATTTGAATAGAAGATGAGTCACTTGGTATTTTAGTAGGAGCTTCTTCAATGTGTGCCATGCAAGGAAATCAACGACAAATGAGAAGTGAAGGTTGTTGGAGTTAAGAAATTGGTGACTTTAGAGAGGCAAATTAAGGGGTGGGTAGAACTTTTGAAACTATAGAAGACTCAATGGATGTGGTGAAATATGGAGATATTTCAAAGAAGGTAACATCTGCTAAGACATAGTAACAATTCAATGGTAGAAAGCAGCATTGGTATCCTTTTTTAAGATGAGAATACCCCAAAAAGACACATTTGATAGTTGTAGCAAACATTTTGTCAAGACATGGAGAAATATCATGAACAAAACATATACCGAAGACATGAAGGGGAATAGGATAAAGGGTTTCATTAAGGTACAAGATATCATGAGGCATTTGATCATTTAAAATAGAAGATGACATGTGATTAATGAGATAATAAGCAGGAACATTATAATGTAGCAGGAGGGTGCATGCTGTCTCAATTAAATCACGATTTTTGCATTCAATAATTCCATTTTGTTAAGGGGTATGAGGGTAAGTAGATTGATGTAAGATACCATGAGAGGATATATAAGAAGAAAATTTAGTTGAGAAATATTCTTTCACATTATCGCTACGCAATATGTGGATAGACTTGTTAAATTGATTTTTAATCTTAAAATAGAAGGATGCAAAAATAGAAAATAATTCTAAATGATCTTTCATAAAATATAACTAAGTGCATCTTGAATAATCATCAATAAAAGTAATAAAATAATGAAAACCTAAGGATGAAATCACTCGACTTGGACCCCAAACATTAGAATGGACAATGGAAAATGAAGACTTAGCCCTATTATTGATTCTTTTCAGAAAAGATAAATGAACATATTTACCAAGTTGACATAACTCACAATTTAAAAACTACAAACTAGAAAAATAAAGATGAATTTTTTGAATCTTAGAAAGACTTGGATGACCAAGGCATTAGTGAAGCAGTTCAGGAGATATGGATGTAAAACATGTTATTAAAGTTGTCAGATGAAGATAATATAATCCACAAGACTCACTTCCTGTGTTAATCATTTGTCCGTACTTTGATCCTATACAAGAAAAGAATCAACAGTAAAGGTAAGTGAACAATTTAAAGAACGGGTAAGTTAACTAATGGAAATAAGATTAAAAGGAGAATTAGGGATAAAGAAAGCAGATTTAAGAGGAATTGATAAACTCAGTTTAGCTTGACCTATGCCTTTAGCAATGGTTTTGGAGCCATCTACTAAAGTAATTGTATAAAAAGATACATGAGGCATTATATGGGTGAAAAGAGATCAGTCACTATGTGATTGGATGCTCCAGAGTCTAGGATCCATGAACTGTGTGTTTGTAATAGACAAGTTGTAGAATTGTTAGTGAAAGTAGAAGTTATTGAAGATTGAGCTTGCATGAAGGCCTGAAATTGAAGAAATTGTTTGTATTTAGAGTCCAATGATGCATCAAATTGAGAATTTTGATTGCTCGCCTTATTTTCAAATTGTGCAACATTTATTGATTTATTCCATTTCTCAAAGAATCCATGGAGAAAGTAACAACGATCCTATATGTGTCCAGGCTTCTTGCAGTGGGTACAATACAGATGCTTACCACCATAACCTCTAATACTAAGACCACCTCTACTACCATGGCCTCCCTCTCGGCCATGAGAACTAATCTATGAGATCAAGATTGAAGTGTCTATAGAATTGTGAGTACTTAGAGGTGTAAAAAGTAACCTTGAAATCAAACTCCTAACTGTAGGAACTTTTGAACTCGTAAGGATTGGATTACACATAAAGTCATAGTCTGGATGAATCCCAATGAGGATAAAAACCATGCATAGTTGATCCAATTTGCTTTCTAATTCTTTGGTATTAGTCATGACAATTAATTATTTGATATCAGAGATGACTACTTGAGCCTTGGTCAAATATGCAGACATGTTATGGCCAAATTACTTAAGATTCACCAAGTTGGTGGTTGCACTGTATATCCTTTGAATGTGATTGGTGTAGAGTTGTTTGCCTTGTTCCAAAAAAAGATAACATGTCTTGTAGGGATCAAAATAAACAATCAATTCCGGATTAATGGATTGCCATAATAACACATACAATTGTGCATTAGTTTTCTTCCAATTTTCTTTTTCAGAATTAGAAATATTTTCACTAGTTGTGGTTAAGTGATCATTAACTCCATTGGCTATGAACCATAGTTTGATAGAGTCAGCCCATGAAGGGTAATTGTTGCCATTCATTTTTTCACTACATATAGTTAGTGTGCTAGAAAAAGAAAGAGAAAAGTTATTGGTAGGTTTTGAATTTTGTTGGCTATTTGAGGTGTTATCATTGTTTGATCCTGTAGCCATTTTGTTTTTGGCTAGAAACATGTTCTGGCTAGTTTTTTTGGCCGTTTTTGTGCTTTTGGTTCAAGTTCTAGATTGGTTTTGTGCTTCTGGTTTAGGTTTTGGCTTCTTTTTTTTTTTTTTTGAATATTCTAGGAGTTGGTGTTTGGATGAAATCAATTTGATGGAGGGTAGAACGAATGATTCTAGATAATTTTAGGACTGATTTGTGATGGTTGAAAGTCAAAGAATTAGGTAATTATTTAGGATTTAAGAGGAAGAGTAGAAAGGAATAAGAGTAGAATAGAGAAACAATGTTGTTTTGGATAGGTCAGAAAATAGAAGAATTAGAGCCTTAAAAAAGAAAGGCCCTCAATGTGAGGGCTCTACTACCAACTTGAAATTAGAGATTTTGTAAATGGCTTAAGAGAAACCTCAGCCAGAAAACTTTTATTTATAGTAAAAGATATAGTTAACAAATAAAACTCTTATACCTAGTCTAATAAGGAATAGATTACCTAGTCGAATAAGGAATAAATATAGATAATTATTAAATAATTTAAAACAAATAACTACCTATTTTATTTACATAATTATATAAGATGTTTTGTTGTTTCAAAGTTATATGAAGACCGAATCATGTGCATGTTATTTACTTTAACTTATAAGCTATTGTTGTTGTACTTCGTGTAATGTTAATGTATGTTGTGAAATGTTTATTAGTAATTTATCTCAACTTATTTGTAAACTGAAATCCCATTGCATTTAAATGCTATTTAGGTGTTCATGTGGTTGCATAAACTCTAGTGCCAGCTTGTTTTTATTTTGAAGTCTTTATGAAATAGAGATGTTGGACAATCAGGGCCCATGATGCTACATTCTTGCATTTTTTGTAGCTTATTTACCTTTTAAGTTTTCTTACTTTTCCTAATATTTGAAGTAGAATTGTTTAACAAGAAGTGGGTGGCAGAAAACAAATACCAAAGCTATGGCTACATTAAACTTGTATTACTTTTTGTTGTGGGATTTTACTAACACTACCTAAAAGAACAATGTGGGCAAACTTTTTTCTTAAAGAAAGATGCTTTAATTACTAGGCCATTTTGACAATACTGATATTTCTTTACTATATCTATAGTGTAAGAGGAATATACATCTAATCTAATAGGTCCTAATATTTGTGCACTCTGTTTGTAGGAATTTTGCTTTGTGTGTTGGAAATCCTTGTTTAGTAGTTATGGTAAAAAGTACATGAAAAAAGTGCTTAAATGTTAGATGGTATAATTCTTGACTGCAAAAGATAGATCCTTCAGAACGAAAAAACATAACCCTATTTGTGGATGCAAAGTTGCTGGTCAAAGGGACACTACTTCTAACTATTTATAGTTGATTTGTCTCAGCCAATATTGATCCTAAAGATTATGTTTATTTAAGGAACTCACCGGCAGATTAAGTATGAATGGGGAACTCACTGGCAGATTAAGTATGAATTAGTGTAATTTCATCCTTTCTTAAATTCTATCTTAAAGAGTTTAATATAAAGCATAATAATCTTTTCTATTTGTTTCTTGAAAATTTAAGGTCTTCATGATTAAGTGGAGTCCATCAAAGTATGGCATAGAAAATATTCCTTAAGGGAATTGGGATATAGTTAAGAACATGAAAGTACATGGAGATTGAACTTCAAATATGGACTAAAATGTCATGCTATGAAATTCTTGGGAGTGGTTGCTAATCTTTTCTTTGTTTTGGCTATGGACACTCACTCTCACAAAATTTTAATTGGTTTTCCCCCTCCCTTGTTTTTCTCTCCTCATTGCCAAACCAAAAGCAGCATCAAATGATATGGACATACAACCCATTCCTCTATCTTTTCCCTATTTTAGCTATGAAGTTTATATTTTATAATCATCAGTCTTTTACAGTTTTGTGGGTTGCTTAGTGTGATGGTTTAGTAGATCGATTGTCAAAATATGCAACACTTAATTTCTTAGTGCATTGCTTAGTTCTTAGCACTTGAGAATAAGTTAATTAATTGATTAGACACTATCTTAGTTTTGAAAATAATGAGCAACAATCTTAATATATATCAAATTAAGGCAATCATAAGTAGTAAACATATCGCACATAAGTAACCAATTCACTTATATAGGCAAAAATAATGCATTCATGCAATCGAGCAAACATGCATAAATGTGACCAAAAGCAGATAAATTCATGGGATAATATTAATTTGAAGAGGGGTTATTTCTTTGATTTACATGAAGCCTTGATACAAGCTCTCAATGTATAGTGAAGGCACTAAGCCATATACTTGTACCTCTAAACTAATGCTTCAATACCTACCCAGGTCACTGGACACTCGCTTTAAAGATCATTCTAAGCCAAAGTCCTTCTAACACATGTTTGCATGTTAACATAAGAATTTTTTCTCCTAGTTCCAAAGGGATGTAATGCATCATAACACATCGACGTAAAGATAAAAATCCAAAAATCACAACTACGTGTTTATCTACTTGAGAAGTTACCTTAGGTAAAATGACATAAACATCCGAAAAATAGATTACAAGTGCATTTTCTCCCAAATTCATGCTATATGACTTTCCTTTCATGCTTGATTTTGTACCAAGTTTTGTCTAAAATTAGCTTGTTTGCCTGATAAATTTGATCATAAGGCCGACTTGTGATATATAGTGTCATGGATTGGTAGCTTTCTAGCTGAAATCATGCGGCGTATATCACTAACTCTTGGCCAACATACCAGTCTTCCAATAAATTTAAGCCACACTTGGATAGATAATCGGAGCATTGAGAATTTTTTCACCTATATAATCAAAATCTTATGTGGAACATGTTCACAAGCAAATATAAGCGTGTAGTTGAAGCATTAGCCTATACCAAGTCTTAAAGAACTTGGCACCTAAGAAGCCTCTAGTGTATATTAAGAAAGGAATTTTTTAAAATTAAAGAGAAGGACAACTCCATTTTATTAATATATATACCTCATTATATAGTTTTGAGTATGTAGGGGTAAGGGAAATCTTTAAGCTCCATACTCTAACCCTTAGCCCATGTTATAGTGCCCACTCGAGTCACTAGACGTGCCCCCCTTAAAGAGTATTCTAAGCTAAAGCCCAAATGGCAAGAGTAAACATATATTTTTTTAGTTGATATAAGAACTTTTCTCCCAGCTCAAAAGGATTTTAATGTGCCATCTCATATGGACGCGAAGATAAAAATGTAAGTATTACAATTATGTACTTTTCTACTAAGACTGGTCAAATGATTGATTCTAAAAAGACATAGATACCCCCAAAACGAGAAAAATTAGGAAAAAATTTGCAAGTGCATTTGCTCCCAAATTTACACTACAAGGCCTCCTCTTCATGCTTGATTTCTTGCAAAGTTTCATCCAAAATTGAGCTTGTTTGCCTATTGAATTGGTTCACAAGGCCGATTTGTGTCATTCTCCCCCTTTTCAAATGTCGATGCTATCATTGACACCTCAATTTCACACAGGTTCCATGAAGGTTTCTCCTTTTGAGTGCTAGCTTGTCAAATCTTTATGTGGGTCTTCAATCTGCTCCACTTGAACTATTCCTTTAACCACTCTATGCTTGTCTTTTTAAGATAACATCATTTGAGTAGCTTTGATGAATGACGCCTTCAATCGGACATAGCTTTTAGGATCGTCGTCAATTTACTGCTCCTTAGCTCCTCATTTGACTTCCTTTTAGCTTTATTTCCTTGAACTTGCACCCTTGCACACTTGTTTCCCTCATAACTTTTAAGTAATTGCCTCTACAACTTTAGTGTTTTAGACTTTGCTACTTCTATAGTCTTGGTGTTCTATCTCCGTAGACTTAACTTTGTTATCCTAACATGAATTCACATGTCATTTTCTCCATACCTTTCCTGGCTCTACTGCCTCTACAACTTCATCCATCCCACTACCTCTACAGCATTAGGTTATTGCCTCTACAATTTGTGCTTACCTTATTACCTCTATAGCATGCATGCATACTGTCCTTGCATAGCTCTTGATTTGACTTACTATCTTTGTAGCTTAAGTGTGTGCTACCTCTATAGTTTGTGCATTTGCTTAGTATTTTGGATGTCTATTGATAGAGATGTCCCACATCTAATGTCCCATTCCACTAATGTGTGACACAAGACTAATCCCTTGGTTCCAAAGTTTCTTGCATTGGGTTCAATCAATCTACTATACTTCCACTATGCAAATTTCACACTTAATAAAGTCCTCTTAACCCCTCTGAATTAACATCTTCATGGTATATTGATCATTATAGTCTTTTCAAAGTTGATGCTATCTAGCATTTTCACCTGTATGACCCTTCTTAGGTTTGTACACTTAAGTGCTATCTTTTTTATGTGGATACTGGCTCGTCTCTCATAACTGTCATAGCCACTTGCTAGTATCTTACCCTCATAACAACTTCTTCAATGATTAGTGCCCTCTCTTGGTATTTCTTAAGCAACATCCTTTTGATAACTCCTTCTTTGAGCATGTCCCCTTGATGGTTTCCCCACATCAATGGCTTTGATGGGGGTTAAGTATCGAGCATCCTCCACTCAAGCTTGAGATTCACAATCACTTTTCTTGTGCACAAGCAATAGTGAATCTCATGGTCATTGCCACTAAGTATGTCTTATGACTATGTAGTGCTAATTTGCCACACCTTGAGGTCATTGTCACTACTCCACTAAGTGACTATGTAGCTCTAGCACACTACACATGCATCATTATTGCCACTTGTAATATGACTATGATGTGCTAGCTCCTTAGCATTTTATCTCAAATCTTGTGGATAAGTACTACAGCTCACTTATTACGTCCACAAGATAGTGCACAATGGATTCCTCTTAGATCAACTTTGTTCCCTCTGGGTTTACTCTTTCGAGTACATTCGTGCCCTTTGACATGATTTTGGACTCCTCTAACAAGATTCATCCTCTCAACACATTACAAGAGATGTGTCATCCTGCAGGATGTGTCAACCGTTTATTGTGGCCACATTTCATAGGACTTTTTCTGGGGCTTCCTCCTACTAGATAAGCCATCAAATCACTCACTCTCTTAGTGGTTTTCATTCCCTCAAATGCCTACTATGAATGAGCATATAATTAATGTCTCATGTTATACAGCAAGTTTACCAACTTCTACACACATTTGCACTCCATGCACCATTAACATTCCCTCGAATAAAATATCTTGTACATTAGCTCTTGAATTAGTCTGACCTCTTGCACCCCTCTTGGTCAAGTCCTTAGGAGCATCTCTAAAACTATGGATTCTATCAAGAAGGGGGTGATTTGGTTTTAGAATCTTCCAATTTCAAAAATTGTTTTGTTTAATCCCCTTGAAAACTTAGCAAAAACTGATAGTTCTTTTGGAAACAAGGAATGATTGTCTATAACAAAACAAATTTAAACAATAGCCTCATAATATTAATAGTTCCGTAAGACAATGAATAACAATGAATCAAGGCAATATAATGAGCTAAAAATAAATAAGTAAAGGGAGAGAGATTCAAATGTCCATTTATAGTGGTTTGCCCTTGAAAGATGTTTCCAACACATACATTCACTTCCAAGCTCTAATCCAAGCTCGAATCCACTAAACAAAAACTCCAAGTTTGCACAAGCACTTGAAGAAGCCTTTATACACGAATTGCCTAACCACAATTGTTCACCCCATTGAGATCCTCATTCAAAGAAAAGAAATAGAGAGCTTAACCACTCATCTACCCTAGGTTAGGCTACCCCTAGGACACCCAAAGTGTTTGAATTAATTACATAAAGAAATTTGGCAAGAGCACAAGTTCTCTAAATATAGAGATGAAGCTCAATATGAATAGGAGTACTCAAGTTCAGCCCAAATCAATGAAAGGATTGAAAGATTTGAAGAATAGATGAAAATAAAGGTGTTTGCCTTTGAGAGAGTGTGTTTTCTCACTTAGCAAATAGAGTGAAATGTGTACTTATAGTGGAACAAAACACTCTTTAAAAAAACTAGCCGTTACGTATAATTCTGCTGGTGTAATCATGATTGCAAATTTGAAATTTGAAAAACGAGTAGACTCATGAGTAGAATTGTAAGGCTCAATGCTAAAGCACTGGATTTGAATCGTAGCATTTCAATTCATATTGTGAGTCAGCTCATAAAATATTAAAAAGTTTTGAGATATTTTGAAATGCACTTAAGTAGAATCGTGAATATGATTATGAGACAAGGTTTTGAAAGGTTTGATTCAAATCAATGGGAATTCAGTTCAAAATTGCGATTCAAATTGCAAGGGTTAAAGGCTTGCTCTGTTTGAACAAGCATGATCATGAAATCAGTATAAAAATGCTTGAGTCAAATCGTGAGTCCTAAAAAAGAGATTTTCAAGTATCTTCTAGGACTTCCACCCATTTCAACATGTTTTAACCTTACAAAAACACTCTAAAAACTCAATTTCTAGCCAAATAAATATGGCAAAACATTTAGCATTAAGTTGGAATGTTTTTGATATAATTTTTCAAAAAGATTGGTTAAAAAAGCAAAGGAAAAAACTTCCTAAAGACGTTTTCAAATTTGAGCTAAATTCAACAATCCTAAACCTTGACAAAATGAAATAAGAAAAGGTTAAACTAAGTCTTCAACTTGAAGTCCATAGCCACCTCCAAATAAACCACTAAAAGATAATCAATAAGGATTAACCAAAATGCTTTGTTTTTATCAAAATAATATTTTGCTCAATTTAGAAAATTTGGGGCTAAAGTTAACAATCTCCCCTTTTTGATGATGACAAATAATTTTAGGGTTAGCAAATATACAAACATATACACATAGCCTTTAATGAAATTCAATCATGAAATTAACATGACATGACCTGGCTCCCCCTAAGAATAAACTCCCCCTAAAAAAAATATCATACTAGCTTTAACAACAAAAAACTCATACAATTCTCATATTAGCCATACATTCAAACAATCATATTCCCAAGCATTTACAACTCATGTAGTGTCATATACAATGCTATATCCCCAAAATATAATTTCTCCCCATTTTGGCATATATAGAATAGCAAAAGAAAAAAAATAGCCAACAGAATGAATAAATTCCAAAAGAGATAATCCATAAAATTAAATGATTCAAATAGTAGAAAGCATCAGAGTTAAGTGATAACAAAATATTTGACACATTTATTTGTCCTCTCACTTAGCATTTTAAGGTCCAAAAATGACTTATCTTAGTTGTGTTAGTGTGTATATATGATTTTGTGTCAATTGGATTCATTGTACAAAATTCTACATAATTGATCTTTTTGAGTAGTTTCTGTAATCTGGCTGTATCTCAAGTTACACTTATCTAATTGATGTGATTATTATCTTGTAGGAAAGTTAAGAGATAGATATACAACTTTCATGAAGACTGTAAAAGCTGAGCCACATAATTGATCATCCAAAATTGGAGCTCAATTCAGAATCAGAATACTATCTCAACCCTGTCTTGGCAGCTTGACCTCCGAACATTCATCAGACCATAACTTGAGCTACAGAGGTCCAAATGAGGTAAAACAAAGCCCAAATGGAAGTAAGACATAAAAGCACAATTTCTATGAAGACTTCTAGAGCTAAAAATGTCAATATCGACATGCAAAATGAGCTGCAAATCAAGGGAAGAAATGCTACGAAAATGGGCTCTATAGAATTGGACTTTCAAGGCCCCAATTAGCATGGATTTTGAGCCCATTGAACCATCCTTTGATCCAACAAACATTCAGCCAGCTGGAAGGCCAAAAATTAGAAGAAAAAGAAGAGAAAGTAGTTTACAAAATTGTGCAGCATGCAATGGCAGTGGCAGAGTAGCAACTAGATAGCCATCATGCCTACTCACCTAATTGTAGCTACCCTCCTTTTACCCAGGTGAAACCATTTTGGAGGGGAGTCTTTTTCTTCAATTTGTAAGCTTAGTTTTAGTATGTTTTTAGGGTAGTTTTTTGGGGCAGAGAGCAAGCTTTTACTCTCCCTTTTTTCTATATTTTTCTGCCTCCATAGAAGGCTGACTGCTGTAACCAGTCCAAGAGGCTACAACACTTGAAGATTAATGTTGAGGTTTTGTTCTTTCATCTTGCATTCAATTGCTGGCCATTTCTTTCCTATTTCCTCTT
>JANHAO010011419.1:0-16981 GCA_026873985.1 Saraca asoca | reverse complement strand
CCGAATATTTCGGTCGCAAGTTTTGGACACCGAATCGGCCACCGAAATATTTGGTCGCTAAAACACAAATGGCGACCGACCTTCGGAAGTTTTTTGTCACCGATATATGTAGTCGCTAATTTGGTGGCTAACTTCAGCGACCGAAACCCCCGGTTGCTGGTTGGGCTGCGACTAAGGTTTTAGCGACTCATGATATTCGGTCACTGTTTGGTGGCAAACACATTCTGCGACCGAAATTTATATTTTAGAGACCGAAAATTTCAGTCGCTAAAAATAATTTTTTTTGTAGTGCCAACTCTGATCGAAATCTTGCCAACCAAGTACACAGTTTTGGCACGCTTCGAAGGAAGCCATGGATCAAAGCTTCCAAAAAGAAGAAGAAAGCCCCTTGGGGAAGAAGCCAAAAACGGAGAAGAATGAGTGCCAAAGTGAGGTTTGAGAGTTTTCTGGAGAAAGAGAGAGAGAGAAGGCTGAAAAATATCAGCCATGGGTACCGAAAACTAGCTGGGTTGGTTTCGGCCCAAAATTTTCAAATGGACCCCAAAACTTTGCCTAAATTCAAAATCTGCCCCACCCGAATTCAAGTCTTTTCACTTTAGTCCCTAAAAAGTTTTCAATTTAGTCCTTTTCAATTTTAGATTTTTATTTTAAATTTTCCTTTTATTCTTCCTAATTTTTTTCAGGCATTACATAAAATTACTGTGAGGATACTCTCGTCCGACGGGTTGTTCACATTGCTAACTTCCTATCAGAACCTGGCGATGTAGTCTCTGAATAATTCATCCTTCCATTGGAAGACTGTGGCTAAATAGTAGGAGGGGTGAGCTACCTCTTCAATGCCCTGTACTGGTTAAGGAACTTAGTCTAATATCCTTCCCAGCTCCTTATGCTACGAGCTGGGAGACTTCTGAACCACGTCTGTGGCACTTCCCTGAATGTGGCAGGGAAGACTTGGCACTTCACCAGTAGATTGGAGGTTTGCAGGTCCATTTGGATGTTAAAGGTGTCCAAATGGCTATAAGGATCGTTATCTCTATTGTAGAGGGGGATGCTAGGAATCTTGAATCTACGGGAAGGGACTCCATCTTAATCTGGAAAGAGAGTGGAGTTCTCTCCTCATGGGACTCTTGATTCCCCTGGGACACAGAATTTTTCTCCAGTTGTTCCATCCTCTGGAGCAGCTCTTCGACTATCGAGTCTCAAGACTTAGACCAATGACTAGAGGTCCTTTGGCTCCTTCCTTCTCGCTTGCTGCAAGAATATCGATTAGAAGTTTTATGCTTCCTACTATGCTCGCAGCCGAATGAGTCACAGTCTGTTTCGTGCTCACTGTCAGTCTCATGCGAGCTCTTTCTTTGGTGCGAGCTTTCACCTTGTTAATTATCTTTCTTGTCCCCTCGAATTCTATAGACTTTAGACCTTAGCCATAAATTGGATGATCGAAGCGAGCCAGTTCAGTGATGCTCAATCCTTGCTTGCTCTTCGTGCTGTGGCCCTGGCTGATGATGCCCACTCTCGAGCGCGACCATTTCTCCCTACCTTGGTACACCTTGGGTGTGTGCTTGAGCCAATGCTCGAACCATATCAGTCAGTTCCTTTACAGTATTCTTCAGTGCTTCCTAGCACCAATCAAGTACCTTTTGGCACTGTTGCCAAGCTTTAACCTCATCAGTTTCATGGACTATGGGTTGGTGTGGGACAATGGAGATTGTGCCGGTATTGGCACCCACCATGAGGGCAGTTGTGTTCCACTATTGTGTCTGACCTTCGGGTTTGCCAATGAGAACTTCTGTACTCCTGGTAGCCTTTCCTTTAGCCATTGTGCTTGAAACGGCTTATCAGGGGCTAAAAATGAGAAATATGCAGTGGAGGCCCTTTCTCTTGTGCCAAAATGTTGACACCAAAATCCGATCGACTAGTTTGAGTTCAATGCTACCCCTAACTACAAGCAAAGTATGATAGAAAATAGTGAAAGAAGACAACAGAAGAGAAGAAGGAAAAGCCACACCAGGAGTTTATCGTGGTTCGGTTAAAGCCAAGTTGGCCCCTACGTTCATGTTATTTTTTTTATTATCCACTAAGGGGATTATTTTTATAGAGTATGGATACAATAACAGAGTTTTCTCATAGTGAACAGTGTTCTCTCTCAATACTAGCAGAGTTTCTGCATGTATCAACTTCCTCCTACTTTACGGTGACCACCCCTTCCTATTTATAGAAAGGGAGAGGGTTACAAGTGTAATTTTATGAACAACAAAATGATTATCTCCACCGCTCCGGGCATTTAATGCTTGGCGTTAGGTAATTAATGTTGGGCAAATCACTATTGGACTTCCAGGGAGCTGATATAAAGGTTTGGAGGCTGAGCTGTCAGTTGGAGACGTGTGCCTTAGATTACTGATTAGGTTCTGTACAGATATCTGTTTCCGATGGGCAAGCTGGAAGTTGAGTGAGTTGGTGGTTCTGGTTGACTTCACCATCTTTGCTTCATCGTTCTTTTCAAGGGTAGCAGGCTTCTCGTTAAGGGAGTGAAAGCCTTCTCAGCAAGCCGCGCTCTCTACTTGCAACATTGCGAGATGTCTTTGGCTCACATCCGACGATCTGGGGTCCTCGCTCAGCGACCTCAAGCTTCAATTTGGGCCTCCATCTGAACTGGCCGTGCCTCGTATTGGACATTGGCCGACCCAAAATATACTTCCAAAAAATGCCCATAACAATAATTATATAATCTCATATAGGACTATAGCATAAAAAAAGGGATAGGGATTTGGGATGGGGATGGGGATGGGAATATGTATTAGTGGCATAATTAAATATTAAAATATTTAAAATGAATTTACTTAAGAAAAAAATTCAGTACATTTAAATATATTTTGTAAATAACTTTTTGTATGTTAAATTATAAAATAATAACACTCTTATATATAAGATAAATTATTTAATATTAATAATATTTTTCACTCAATATTAATTATTTAAATACAAACAAAATTTATATGAACTAAGAAGATTGCAGTTTATATCAATTATGAGATAATTAAGTGAATAATTTAATAAAAATATTAAAGATACATGATTGAATACTGAAAATAGATGAAACAATAAAATCTTTCTTTAATAAAAAATGTATAAAATAAAATTTTTATAAATTAATTCTTGGGGAATTAAATGTATGTAATTATGTTGTTGTTATGCACATAAATTTTTTATGCAAAAAAATTGTATATAATTCTTTTACAAAAAATTGAAGGGAAATAAGATGTATCTAATTATATATGACGATAGGATGACTTTTCCTTTAATAGATATTATATAGATTCAAAATAAAAAATATATTATTCATGTGTAGAGCTCTCTGTCTATCTCGTATATATATAATATTTAAATTAAAATTTATTAATAAATTTAAACTGAAAATCAAGTATAAATAATTTTATTAGAAAATTTTTAAATAGATAATTTTTATAAAGAATGAGAATATATAATATTTATTAAAATAGTTTAAAATTTAAAATTAAAAAATATATTATTAAAATTATTTAAATTTTAAATTATACAACTTATTGAAATATTAAAAGATTTTTAACTTTTATTTCTAATATTAAATATTTAAATATAATATCATTAAATTTCAAGTTAAAAATTATTTTAATAATATTAAATTAGATATCAAAATTACGTTGCTCAAATAAATAAATAATTTAAATATTAAAAATTAGGAATTAAAATATTATTTGTTAATTTAGAAAATTAAAAAATAAATTAACAATTCAATAACTTAGTAGTAATAAAATTAAAAATTTAAATTAGAAATTAGTTATAAATAATTCAAATACATAATTAATTGTTATAATAGATAAATATGAAAACTCTATCCACTATTTAAATTGGAAGGGAAAAGAAAAAGAAAATTAAAAGTTCTGCTTACTTATTATCTCTTAATAAGTGGAAGACATTTGCTCGATAATAAGTGGAAGACATTTGCTCGATAATGATACTTGGATGAGGGGAGTATCATGACTTTTATAATACTAAGGAGGTTTTCAAAGAAATTAAAATTCAATGTTTCTGTACTTTCAAATGAAAAGTGAATCTTTTTGTAAAGTAGATGAGAAATATAGTAGAACTTAATACATGGTGAGCAAGAAATTAACCATTCATCTTATTCTCTTTTTTTCCACCTTCTTCTACTTACAATAAAAATATATATAATATTAAATCAAATAAACCTATATCACCCAAAAAAATTTGAAAAATGTAAATTTTTGTAATAATATGTCAAATCTATTTATAAATGATAAACTGCACTCACATAAAATTTTTTCTCATAACTCTGGAAAGAATCTAAACTTCATATTATATCGATGCCAAAATAAAAATATAAAAATCATGGTTATGTATTTTCTTATTCGCACTACACAAGTGAACCATACAAAAATGACTAAAATACCTCCAAAATGAAAAAAATTAGAAAAATAATACGCAAAACAAACCATTCTCAAATTTAAGCTAAAAAGACCCCACATTATACTTATTTTTTGACAAAGTTTTATATTAAATTAAGCACGTTCGCTCCCTCTAATCACTCACAAGATTTTTCCCAAAAAAAAAATTGTGAAACATACAGAAATAGTCTCCTTATAAATATTCTCACAATTTATTATATTATTTCATGTTCATTTCATCAACCAAACATAAGTATGTAATAAACTAAAATAGAACGTCTTTTCATTTATCAAGCAAAAAAAAAAAAAAAGAAAGAGAGAAAGTCCATTACACAAAAAAAAAAGGAAAAAAATGTGTTTCTCTTCTTCTTAAAATTATAAAAGTCGTGGGACTCATTTCTATCTAAATATCACTACATAGTAAGTGTCTTCCACTTATCAATAGAGGACGAGTGAAAAAAATTATTTTTTTTATTTCAATTCAAATTATGGGGTAGAACTCTTGTATTTATCTATTTTAACAATAAATTATTTATTTGAATTATCTATAACTTATTTATAATTTAATTTTTAAATTTTACTATTATTGAATTACTAATTTAATTTTTTTAATTTTTAATGCTTGATTTATTTATTTATTTATTTGAGTCATGGAATATTGATATCCAATTTAATATTATTAAAATGATTTTTAACTTAGAATTCAATAATATTATATTTAAATATCTAATTATTAAAATAAAAATTAAAAATATTTTGATATTTTAGTGAGTTGTATAATTCAAAATTTAAATAATTTTAATAATATTTATCTAATTTTTAAATTATTGACTATTTTGAAAAATGCTATATATCCCCATACTTTAGGAAAATTATCTATTTCAAAAACATTATTTAATAAAATTATTATTATTTGATTTTTAATTTAAATTCATTAATAAATTCCAATTTGATTTATATATATGTGTGTGCGCGCCTATGCGGGCACACTTGAGCTCTACGTCAATAATATATTTTGATTTTATATATATATATATATATATATATATATATATATCTTAGTAAAGAAGAAGGCATCCCACCGCAAAATGTTATCACTAGATTCATCCCATTATTCTAATCTTATAATAATCGAGACATTCATTCTCACATAAATATTATTATACAGCAAGTGTCTTTCACTTTGCAGTAAAGGGAAAGTGAGAATAATTTTTAATTTATTTATTGATTTTTATTTCCTATTTCAATTTAAATCATGGATAGGACTTTTGAATTTTTTTAATCTTTTTCTAATTCAAAATTTTTTTATCTTTTTATATATATTAATTGATTTATATAAGTAAATAATTATATTTATATATAAATAAAATACTTATTAATACATGATTGTTAATATCTAATTTTAATTTAGTAGATAATATTTTTATAAAAAATTCTCACTTTTAAAATTTTATATTATCTTTAAATATCAAAAACTAAATTTGATATTTCATAATTTTCTTTTTTTTTTAATTTTTATTACTTTTGAGTACTTATCAAAATTTTGATTTAAAATATTTCTAAATGTTTATATATTTTTTAAATGATATATTAGTTAAGAAATCTATATATAAATATAGCTTAAAAAAATAGTTTGAGGACATATATAAACTCTTATTAATTAAGTAATTAATTTTTTTGGTATGAAGTAGTTAATTTAAATTTTTAAATAAAATAATTTATAATAAATCCACCTAAGTATCAACATATTAAGAAAATATTTTCAAAAAGATAAAAAAATTTAAATTATAAATTTAAATAATTTGAAATATTAATGTAACAATATTATCAAATTGAAAGAAATTAATATTCCTAGTATAATATTCTTTCAGAATTAATATGAATATAATTATATTAATTATATAATTATTTAATAGGTAAAAATGTACTGATGACTTACCTATATTGAAATACATTATAATTTATAATCTAAACTTATATTTTAAATTATAATAAAATAAAATTAATTAAATTCATACATCATAGACTATAGGCTAGTGCTTTATAGGATCAAACATGAGAGTAAAATAGTCATTCCATTTTAATTAAACAAATCCTAATTTCATTTGTTTTTATACGGAACAATCGCCCACCATTCTAATGAGAATAGAATCTTCTTCTCCCTTTTTTTTTATTCCCCCACATAAGATCAGAATGTTTGAATTAGAGTTTTGTAAATTAAGCATGCTAATATTTATTCAATTATGATGTATAGGAGTCAACGGATGGAATTATCATGTGGACTAATATAATTAGTTATTATCCTATGAATCTAGGTTACTGAATATTAAATGATGTAAAATATTTTGTTAAGTATAAATAATGATCATGTTATGATTGAATTTTGCTGTGACACTTAGGTCATTAAGAATTCTTTGAGGGATGCAAATTAATCTAGTTTTGTTCCCGTTAGAAGGGATCCATTTCTCACCAATTTGTTATCATTGTTGGTGCATTCGGAGCGAAAGATTTTAAACTAATGATAATATTTAGGATAAAGATAAGTTTGTTCTTCCTCTCTTAAGTACAATCATGGATATCCAATTATAATTAGATATAAATTTGATTATATATTTATTATTTTATACATTCACATGTTATATGATGTTATTGGATTTATTTTATTTGATGATTTAATTTTTTTGTCCTGAGAATCTTTATGAAAATATTTTTTTTAAATATGTTTTTCGAATAAAATAAGGCGCGCACACAAATATATTCCACTAATAATTGTTGTTTTAACTTGCTCGTTTGTGGTTTTTTTGTCGTTTCAATAAATTTTAATTTCGTGACAATTGTTGTCGTGTGCTATTCTTAGCTTTGTTCTTCGTTTTAGTTAAATTTTCCCTCTTAAAGTTGAAACCAAGTTAATAATGACCGTTTGAGCTTCAACTATGTAATCTTTGGAAATATCTTTAGTCCAGTATACTACTGAAATTTTCAGTATTGTTTTTTATTATTTTGATAAATCAAAAAATTATTTCTTAAATTTTAAAATTCACTCAATTATAATATCAAAATATTTAATTTGTGAAAATTTAATAAAAAGCAACATTGAAATTTTAATGTTATGATAGGACTAGAAATATTTCCTTATTCTCTGCTGCTCAAAAACAATTACTAACTATCCTTATAAATTGTAATATTAAATTATTACCGTAATATTAAATCATTATGGTAGGACTCTGCTTATAATGAAGCTTTGCTATAAAATATATTCCGGTGGTGATGACTTATTGATTCAGATGGTAAGAGGTAAATATGAGTCCAGAGGTGTTTGGCCTAAAGAGATAGTTGTTACCAGCACAGATTCTATCTTTTGGAATGATGTGTTAGTTTGGTTTGGAGGATTAAAGATGACCAGATTGAATTAGAATAGCCGCTAGTTTATCATGCTTTAGTCGATACAGGCTTGTGTTCATGATTTTGTGTGAATAATGCTGATTGGGATTGGACTTTGCTGTCTAAAGTTTTTCCTGCTAATATTGTTCAAAGGATTCAGTCAATTTATCCCCCTAAGTAGATTAGTCTGGCATGATAGTGCTACCGGTGATTTTTCTGTATGCAGTGCATATAAATATCTTATGAAGCACACTTGGGTAAATGAGTGTCACATTTTGAAATTTGGAGGTGTGATTGCCATAAATTATTCTATAGTGATTTTGTGAATTCATGAGCAATCTCTTACTTATTTTTTTTTTCATAATTTGAAAATATGAAAATAATACAAAAATCATATCTTTAGGACACTTCATCTAAGACTTATGATATGTAGTATTTTTAATAAAATCATTTTAAATAAATAATTTTCTAAAATAAAAATGAAATTTTTCACTACTACAAACACACATATCCACATCAATTACTTCACACATTCCATATTAGTTTCGAGACCGACATCTATTTAAGCAAAATAGTAGATAAGAAAAATCCACATTAATTTTTTAATTAATGTATAAAATAGGAAACGAGGTCAGTGTCTAATCTATAACCAACGTCCATATACGACTCTTCATATAAATGCATTAAATTTATTTTGAATTATTTTGACTATTCTGGTTATCTTAGTAAAATGGAAGAAATTAATTATTATTAGAAAATTTTACATTTGTATAGTTTTGAAAAATTGAAAATTAATTATAATATTATCATATCAATAAATTAGTTGAATGTAAACAATTTGTATTAATTCAATTATTAAATTAATAAAAAAATGTATTTGACTATTTATTATAAAAAGCTCTTTGAATTATAATCAAATAAGAATTTAATATATAAATTAATAAAAATATTTTATAATTGAAAATCATAGATTTTAAAGATACTTTAAACCTATATGCTATAACTTAAATAATTACAAAAGTATGTCGGTTCCTTAATTCAAACCGATGTTAATTGTATTATTGAGTTTGGATATTGTTTATTTAATAGGAACCAACATTGTAATTTTCCTCGTATTTACAAAATACTATCACGCCTATATCTTGGTTTACCTTTTTTCTAATGTCTATTTAACATGTTGTTTTTGCATGCTGTAGTAGTGCTTTCTAAAAGTCATAATCATAACTAAGGATATAATGTTTAGCTTGATGGACACTAACTACTAAAAGATCATGAAGAGTACCATGTATCTGATTTACATATGCAATCTTTAGAAAATTTCCTAACTAGAATAATCTTTTCAAATTCATTAACTTAAAAAATGCTTAGGAATGAGATGAGTATGATGACTTAATATGTTGTCCTTAACATATTTAATAGTACTATTCATTCATGAATCATATATAACAATAAATATAATCCTTATTCTCCTAAGTTATGACCAATGACCATGTAAAAAGCTCACATACTTTACTTTACTAAGTCATATTAGATGACTATGTAAAGATCCCTTCCTCTTTTATTATGTTGACAATATGGTATACTAGGAAACAATGTTCTTTTATCTTTTTATGTCGTGTCTTTTAATTTATCCCATAAGATCATTTCATTTCTATTGTGCCCTAAAACATTTATCTCATGACCTTCTGTCACATGAGTGGCTCTATCCCATAACCCCTATTTATATGAGAGACCATTTGCCTGTAACATCCTGTTTTATAGAAAACTTCATGCACATCTTTTAGTATACATAAGTCCACCAATATCCCTTGCCAGTTTATAATCATACATGCACATACACAAATTTCATCTTTTGTCATTCTTGTACCTTATCTTATTCTAACTTATTTAACTATCCTTGTAAACATAATTATTTTATTTATATTCTTCATGTTAACTATTATATGTTGGTATGATGAGACTCAATTACAAAATATTGTGCTTGAAAGGAAACCTTTTTTTTTAAGAAAATAAATGGAATTGTTAATGTAAAATAATTTGTAATTAAATAAAAAGAAAATTATAAATCTATGTAAATAAAACATAATTTTATTAATTTTAATAAAAATTAAAATTTGTAATAGATTTCTTAAACATAAATAGTTTAATTAAATACATAAATATTTTAGGGATATAGGATTTCAAAATTCATAAGTCATAATTTACGTAAACCACAGAAAACTTATTTTAATAACTTTTCATAATTTATATTATCCATGCTCATATGCATATGCAAGATTAAAATTTCTAATTTAATCCATAACCTAAACCATTTCTACATTTTCATACAAAATTTATTTCATATTCATATATCAATTTAGATAAACACATAATCATGTAATAAGACAATTCATAAATACTAACTTGAATCAATCGCCCCACATAATTTCTGGCCTAAGCCTGGTTTCCTCAATGCCTTCATTTTAGGTCTAATTATCCATGATCTCTTATTAGCAATGTTCATTACAAAAAAAACTTGCGATTCTGATCGGAATTTATGTTGATAATTTTTAATTTTTGACGAAAAGCATTCCTTGGAAATTTTTTTCTGTCGAAAAATATTTTCTAATGGATTTTGAGAGGATGACTTTTCATAATTTTTTTTTTCTCTTTTATCTATCAGAAACGTTATTGGCAATCCATTGAAAAATTCATTCAAAATTTTGTTCAAAATTCTATCAAAAAATTCATCAAAAATCTATCAAATTTTTGTTAAAAAATTATTATTTTTAAAATTCTAATTAATATAATTTTTGAAATTTTTTTTTGATTAAAATAATTTTTTAAAAATCAATTTTAGTGTTTCTTTAATTCTATTTCTAAATATTAATATTTATTTAATAATAAAAAATAAACATACAACACATATGAATAGTTATGAATATATAAAATTAGTCAAATAATTCATAAGTTGTATTATTCGAATTAAATGATGTATGAAACATATTATTCAAATAATATACGTAAAAATATAACTACATCTTAAGCTCTGAGAGAAACTCATCAGTCTCCTGATCTTATGTAGCATCATCCTATTAGTGCTGATGATTAATGAGTGATCCATTACCTCCAGCTAGTAGTGGTCTGATCTATTGTAGTAGTGGCTATGATGGTAATGGATACGTTTAGGCAAGAGGTTACTAGTAATACGTAGAAGGCTAGGGGTGGCCATATGGATAAGGATGAGGTGATAGATGCTGGCTCCACTGTTATTGCTAAGTCTGCAGAAGTTACTTTGTCTAGGAGTAAATGATATGCATCTACTACTGTATCTTAGCAATAGTGCACATGAGCTACTGCAACGTAGCAGATGACATGCTTTTAAAATGAGATGCAACAACCATCTTTATGGTGGAATTAGACCCCAACCCGTAGACCTATCATTTCTTAGTCTTGCCCACAATATCTACCTACAAATCATGATTAGATGGCTCAACCATCTCACCAGCCGTCTTTCGGGAGCCCTCAGGACCTCTCTATGAGTGAGTCTGCACTAAGTTTTCCTTTTTTTTTTTTGTTGAAGTTCTCTTATAAATTAAAATAATTAAATATTTGATATGAACCTAATTGCAACAATATAAATGGCATAAATAGCATTGAGTTCAAATAATGTTACCATGCACAACTGATGCTCTACTATAGGGATAGATTCACCAATGTGCAAGGGGAACCCTGTCTAGCTACATCTGAAGCCCTATTCCTCTTATTCTACTTGAGCTTGGACTTAAATTTATAGTCCTCCCAGTACTTGAGAAGCCTGTCCTACTCTTCATCCCCGATCCAATCGGTTGAATGGGTCTCTTCTTCTGCACCTTATCCATGATATCTTTCATTTTGTTAGAACCCTTGTGATTAAAGTTCTTCCACATATCTTTCTCGAAAGAAGGGTTCCACTTCCAATACTTTTACAATTTAAAAATAAAGAAAGCATCAAATAGTTAGATAACAATTAAAAAAGAAAATTTAAATTATAAACAAAGGATGAAAACTTTACTTCAAGCTTTGCATATTGTATCATGTGCGTGGGCTTCGAAATGCTCTTTGACATAGGCTATACACCCTCATACTTACTTATGATGATGTGGTGTACGGTGCCTACGGCTTATGAGTCAAGTAGAACATGGACAAATAAAAATAAATATAGTTAAGAAATTAAAAAATAAAGTTCATGTCAAAATGAATATTTGGCATAATCAAGAATATATACCCCATCCTGTAAAACATAATGGTTTTCACAAGACCAAGCATAGGTATCCCAAGGAGTGGAGGAAGTCCAGGGGTAAATGTCATGCTTAAAGATGGTGGCACCATCTATGATAGTGTCCCCTATATATCTGGGGATGGATACTACTGCTCTTGTGATTGCATCTGTGTCAATGCTGGTACAGGTAACTTCATCTAGCTAGATGTAAGTCAAGGCATGAGCATGATAATATAGCTAGAAGGAATGACAACTTACGGGTTCTGACCGGCCATTGCATGCAAACTGTTATTAGGGGAATCATGGGGGAACCTTATCCTTGGGACCACTATCCTCTACCTCCTCGTCCACCCCTACAACCTATCATATGCAAATATTCACACATGATATAATTAGAAAATAATCATATATAAGTTAAATGAATAAAAGAATGTAACACTCAAATATATAGGTAAAAAATTAATATGTTACACATCAAGTGATAGTATCACTCATCTGATTTCTCCTCTGCATATTCTTTATCATCATCTTTATCCTTTTCTTTGTCTTCATTGACATTTATTGTCCCATCCACCCCTTCACATCCACCATTTTCATTAGGTGCATATGACATATGATCATCATGGTAAGTATGTTCTATCGTGTGTTTATCCTTAACCATTCCATAAGGCTTGATTTTTATACTAACCTACCAATCTTGCTCATCTCTCTTTGTTCTTGAGTATGATACATAATACACTTGTGCTACTTATTGTGCAACGAAAAAGGGATTATACTTGATATATTATCTTGTATAATTGATTTCAATTATGTTGTATTAAGGTTGCACTCTCATACCATGGCCTAACACAGAATCAAACCATTCACAGTGAAAAGGTACCACCTTTTTGATTGATAATCTTGGGTAATACCCAAGTTGTACAATCTCTTTAAGAATGTCATAGAAGTCATCTTTCCCTCTTATGACATTGTCTATGCCTTTCACATATACTCCATTGCTAATTTTTTTTCCCTTGACTGCATGGGTGTGTGTGAAACTTATATCTATTAACAAAATACAGTGGAAATGTTTTAATCCCCCTTAGAGGACCCTAAGCTAAATCGAACATATATTGATTGATCACACCATTTAAAGGGTTATACTTACAAAAGAGTGAAAGTAAGAAGTGAATTGAGCATTGACCATTGCTTCGATGTCCTCATCTTACATATTCGGATGCATAGTTTTCAACTAATGAATAAACATACTACAGGAAATAATAATTTAAGTACACAAATACGTACTCTTTAAATGGCTCCACTTCTTTATAGTTTAAAAGCATGTCTATTGTGGCTAATTTCAATTCTTCATCATTTGAATATTACTCTTGGCAAAATCCAGTGAAGCATCTTGGAAAATTGAAGATGGAAAGAATAGGTTCCAAGGTTACATAGCCACCCAATCATCATTTCTACTAACTCTTGTGATTTGGAATTGCACATCAGGGTTGAAATAATATTGACAAAACTAAGTTATCCCCTCAATCAAATAAGCTTCACAAATACTTCTTTCGAGTCTAGCTCTATTGCCCACTTTCTTCTTCAACCCATTTAACAAATCGCTTAAATGGATACATCCATTGATATTGCACAAGGTTGCCTACCCTTGCTTCGAATGGCAAATGAATGGGCAAATGTTCCATTGAATTGAAAAAACCTAGTAGGAAGATCCGCATCAAGCTTATATATTATTAAGGGAATATTTTGTTCCATTCAAAGTAATTCCTCTTCTTGTAAGACCATGGAGTACAATTCCCTTAAGAATTGACTCAACTCAATTAAGGTCATCCATACAGGATCTGGGAATCTAAAAAAGGTAATAGGAAGCAATTTTTCTATGAGAATATGTCAGTCATGACTTTTCACACCAAGTATCTTACTATCACCTACATCGGCACACCTATTTAATTTGGAGGCATAATCATCAAGCATCCATAACCCCTTGATCTACTTACAAATTGCCATTATCTTATCCAAGCTCAAGGTATAGAAAGCTTTAAGTTTATATATTTTTCCATCTATAGCCTCTTTAAGCTCCAACTTGCTTCTTCTATAGTATTCTAGCAAATCTAACCTTACCTTAAATTGTCTTTTGTTTTCCCTTTAACATCCATCATTATATAAAATACTTTATCAAAGACATTCTTCTCTATGTACATGACATCGAGATTATGTCAAACTAATATGGTAAGACCCAGAATATACTTCTCTTAGTCTAATTGTGATCTACCCCATATTCTAGCATCCTGATTGGCCAAGTTTCTATGCCCTTTGGAATGAAACAAGCCCAATCAAATACTTGTTCACTAGTTAATCTTGGAGGTGGTTCAGATCTTTCCATTCTAGTTTTAATGAAGTTGTTCTTGTTTCTCTTATAAAGATGATCATATGGTAGAAACTAACAATCAAACTATGATTGTTTCCTCCTATGCTTTAAGGTAAATGCTTTTGTAGATTTTATACAAATCGGGTAAGCTAATTTCCAACTAGTTGCGAATTAAATAACATCTCATATGAAGGAAATACATTAATGGTCCACATCAATATGAACTTTATTTGAAAGTTTTGCTTCAATGAAATGTCATACATTAAAACACATCACTCCACAAAGTGAGTAACTCATTTATCGATGGTTGCATGAACATATCAATTTTACTCTTTAGATTTTCTAAACCAGGGATGATTAAGGTTAGGAACATATATGGAATTGTTATACATATATCTAAAGGAAAATTGTAAGGAGTGACTATTACTGACTGACATGAATATGGTGCAATGTTATGTCCAAATGGAGTAAATCCATTAGAACACAACCTAAGTCTTACATTTCAATGATCAGTTACAAACTCTGAGTATTTTTTGTCAAATTATTTCCAAGCTTCTCCATCTGATAGATGACATTGAATGTTCGTCTCCTTTTGATTCTCATAATGTCATCTTATATGAGGAGCTAACTACATTAAAGCATACAACCTTTGTAACCTTAGAATTAATGGTCAATAGCGCATTCTCTTAAAAGGAACTTCTTTGATATTCTGGCTTTTCCACCATTTCTTATATCGAGGTGAACCACAAGTTCTACATTCTCTATCAAATCTAACTTCCTTGTAGAATAACATACACCATTTCCTACAATAATCTATTTTTACATGCACCAATCCTAACTTCTTCACTAACTTCCTCATTTCATAAAAATTAGAAGGAACAACTTTATTGGACCGGCATATCTTGATTATAAGTTGTGTAATCTAATCAAAAGAATTTTACGATAAGTTGAAGTAAGATTTTATGCTTAACATCTTTACTAGTAATAACAACTCTAAATAGTTAGTATAACCTGTTTATAATGGCCAATGTACAACATCTAACATTTCATAAAAGTATTGGGCATCCTTATTTGGGTGCTCTTCTACATTGTGTTCTAAATGTGTTGCAACATTTAACCAACAAACATGTAACATTATATTTTCATATCTATTACTTACATCATATAAATTTCATGTCACACCACTAGAAGACTCTCTCTTTTCTATAGGTCTCTCTATACCATGATCTGTTCACTATCAATAATCATATTTAAATCCTAATCTATACAAATCAACTGTAACTTCATCAGGAGGTAAAAAATTTCTACATTTATATTTGGAGCACAAATACCTTATCCAACTATCATGTAAATAAATTGACTGAATTTTGGGAAAATTGACAAATCCTTCCACCTTATTACGAAAATTCATCTTATATCTACTACGTTCCAAAAGAAGTCTATTATACATCCACTTATAGCGTTCTAAAATTTCTATATTCTATTTTTGAAATTTATATTGAAATGTGTTAAGTCTTCAAACATGTCCTATTTTGTATACATATATTCTTTTACTTACTAAATATTTTCAAGCATGTAAAAATCAAAGGAAAGTTTGTCAACATTTCATCCTAACTCTAAAAAAAACAAAAAAAAAATTGACAAAGTTTCCTAATAGAAATTACATTCATATTTCCAATAATACATGATTATAATTCCCAAAGTAATTCAATATATATATATATATATAATTCCTAATTCAATGTGTATATACATATATATATATATATTTCCTAAATATAATTTAAAATATATATAATTCTTAATTTGTAATTCCTACTCAATTTAAATCAAAATATATATAATTCCTAAATACAATTCAAAATATATAATTAATCAATTTTAATTCAAATATACAAAAAAAAAAATACAACTAATAAAACTCCTATAACATGAAAAATTGTCAATAATTGTAATACCTAGTCCTTTACTTAGTAATGATTAGGAAGGTTTCTTCTAAAATGTTAAATACTTGAAATTTATTCGAATAAGATTTACTAACTTTACTTTAAAAGGATTTTAGTAGATCAAATTATTTTAGATGAACCATAATTCTATATGATATGTTTTAAGTGTTTTAGATTTATTTAAAATGTCTTACTAAATATATATGCACATAAATAAATAAACAAATAAATAAATAAATATAGTACTTTATATTTAATTACACATCTAAAATATCTAAGTATACATTTTATTTCTTTTTTACTATGGTTTCTTGAAATTCATTATGTGAACCTTACTAATATTACGAAGTTATATTTGCTATATGATATAGAAAATTAGAAAATGTTTTCCCTTTCATAAATGAATCAAAACTGCGTAATTCTGATGCGTCCCTTAGACTGTCAGCAGTGGTAGGTGTTTAAGGAGTTGCTTAACTTAAGCAATTTACCTTAAGCAATTCACCCTACTGTGAAGCAACTAGAAAATTCCAACTCAGCATCACAATTGCTTATTAAGCAACTGAATCTTAACATAAAAAATATTAAAAAATTCAAATCCAGCTGA